>JAQIWR010001484.1:0-13634 GCA_034695945.1 Glomeris hexasticha
AGGAATTCAACGTAATCCGCTTCGTGTAGAGTTCCTTTGAAATACGGTCGAGTGCTCCAGTATGAAGTTGCTAGTGATAAAACGGGCAATTAACATATTTTACATATTGTGCACTGTACTTTTACACACGTCCGTGTCTTACGTTGTTCTCTCCGCCAATTCCTTTCCGCTCCAGCGCGGACTGTAAGGATATTCACGGCAGTTGGATGTGATGACTTTGCCGTTGGAGCAGTGGTACACCGACTGAAAGAGAAGTAGAGGCTTGTCTTGCGGGAAGAATTGTGGGACTTTAACTGAAAGAATGTTAAATAAAACAAAACTTTCGGGTTATTTTCAAGCACATTTGTTAATTAGTACATATTCCTTTTTGTGTTTCACTTTACTTACTGTGAATTATGAAATGGAAACTCTGCCTCTCAAAGAGGAATGAAATCTTTGTAAAGGTGTCCGTATCGTACTCCAAAATAGACCTGAAGTCAGGATTAACAATACTTTTAAATGTAAATATAACCCAAGTTAACTAATGGAATTCAAATTATTGCTATTTACCTCTCGTGCAGTTGTAATAAGGCATCGAAAAACTGCTTTCGTTTCTCAAAACCAATAACTATTTGATCAACGGTGTTCCTCAGAAATTGCAAAACTTCCGGCACGTAATCCATGAGGCAACCTCCTTTAGGAAAAGATGGAATGCGCAGAGAAGATGTCCCACCTAATGCACTGAATACATCCCATCACATCAAATGAAATAAATGTCACTGAATTCTGCTCAAGTAAAACACTCACTCTTGAATGCTCGGTGAAAGAAACAGTTGAGATGTAACTTTATTCCCTTCATGATTGCTGAACGTTACCAGCAAAATTGCCGAATCGTCATCGCAGCAATCCTAGAAGCCCAAAGTTTTACATAGCAAAATAAAGTTTGCGTTATTTCTAGTAAACAAACCAATTCTCACTCAACTGTAATAAGAATTGAAGGTATAAGTGAGAAATCAACTGGTAATCGTATTAGAAAGTTGACGAGCCCATTGGGCCGAACCTGCGAAACAAGAAAAAATGGTATAAATTATTCCATCATATTTTGTGTCTTTTTGCATTCAACTCAACTAGAACTTCAACATCCTCTTCTGTGAATTCAGCCAGTTGGACAAGAGATGAATATTCAAACTGCAGCCGGGAATATTCTTCAATAAGGGAAACTTGATGCTTCCGGTACGCATCGATCAATTCTTTAATAACGTGAAATAACGATGTGTTGTCATCTTTATTCCAACTGGCAAGCGACTGTATACAAAGAAAAACAAGTGCAAAGTACAGTTTATATATTTATTACGGTAGATTTGCAATAATGTGGAAAATTGATTTTCCGCATATAAAAACGAGAAAAACACCTGTATACTTTCTAATTCAGGCTCGAATGACTTGTCATCAAACAGAAAATCAGGTGGAAACTCTGGATCACTGCCAAAAAAGACGACTTCCCCTAAATGTTTACAGATTATAAATATATACATGTCTGAATTATGACAATGTTGAATATAATGGCATACTAACAAGTTACAGATTGCCCAGCGTATGGAATAAGCAATTTAAACCTGTCCCCACACGGATCTTTTCTCTCGAAGCTTGACAATCTGCAATAAATAATCACATATTAAATTAATTAAATATATATCAATTTTGTCAACTAGCTTGTATATGAACTTTTACCCAGTTTTGATGTCAATGATTCGCATGTTTCCCGCACAAATCCCTAATCTCCCTTTTTGAAGGATTTCATCAACAAGAGGAAATATTTCGTTTGACAAAAGGCGAGCAACTGGACTGCTCATCTTGACTGATAAATAGTTTATAAATTTATATGTCAATATTTAAGTTGATGAAACCCTTGATCAAACGATCGCCAGATGGCGCACGAGTCGATCAATCAACGGCGCTTCAGGCAACGGTTGGTTTGGCTCTATAGCAATCATAAATTTCAAATAATTGCATAAATTCCGGAAAAAATTAATTGAGATTAGTTAAAACTCCAAGGTAAAACTTACATTTTCATTAAAATTTTGTGGGATGAGAGTTAATCTCGACGACGAGTCGTTTTTCTACTAAAGTATACAACATGGGATCTGAACTAGGCAAATTGTAACTGACGAACACTTGTTTCCCGCTTCTTTTAGCCAATTTCTGAGCTAGAGATTCCGACGTTGAACTTTCCAGTACATCCCCGATTAATGTCGTACCAACAGCAGCATTCCCTTTCGGATTATTCTGGATTGCAACAGCTAGATGCGAGAGTTGAGCAGGAGACGAACCAATCCATACGAGAAAACTGTCCGTAAGTCTTAAAACGTGATAATGCACGTGAACTCCAGCTAATTTTTCATTGAAACTGTGACATAATATACTAGAGATCAATTTATCCTCTACACTGGATGCCATGAACGTTCAAAATCTTGCAAAAGGTCGCTCCAATCAATTGAATCAATGCTCCAATCCTCCAAATCCAAACGAACCACTTGATGGAGACCACAGATGGATGGAGACTTAATTTTGTAGTACGGCTATTTTCCGCAAGAGGCGCTCTTGCTGCTGTACCGGTTTCGTAGTTCGATCTTGGACTAAAGTTCGATATCCAAGTCTGAACTTTCTGCGTGTTGTTCAAGGTATATAATCGATATAATTCATGTTTTCTGGCTCTCTTTGCCTATTGATGTTTGTAAATATTAATGAATTACACGTCCGACATGCAGAGAAGTAGTCTTGAAACGAATTGGGAATTTTTGCAATCTATTTTCGCGAAAACGATCGATTTTTCCAAAATACCGGAAACTATATCCGCGTTATTGAGCGCAATTTCACTCAATTTGTCTCAAAATGGACCAGATTCAGAAATATTACAATCGCTAACTGGCATAAGGTGTTTAATAAACATTCTGGAATCGTCTACAAATCGAAACGGGACATGTATTTCGCGTACAATACCAGAATGTACAAATATTTTTCGCGAAATCCTTGTATCGAAACAGATTCAAACCCAAAACGATCACGTGGTCTTCATTATTCAGCAAATATGTGCTGCTTTACGGTCCCAAGTGTATTTCCAGTCTCCTGGCTGCTTAAATGGATTTCTTTGTGATATATTTGATATTTTTTTGCATGATTTACGACCGTTTCAAAGCGGTTTTAACGATATCGATTGTATCGAAGAACGTATCGTCAAATTTGGCGCCATTTTCAAACAGTTTTCCACCTTTCCGAATTTTAAAACCGCTCAAAATCTCCAAAATAAATTCAAAGAACTGTCCGGTACTTTGATGGATATGATGAAACACGCAAATGCCAGAATATGTTCCATTATCGTTTACGAAACACTACCTCAAATTGAAGACAATCTCGCTGAAGACACCAAAATGGCCGCCAAACTTTGGAAAGTGGTGTGCCAATTTTTCTCCAAGAATACCAACGATTGCCTTGTGGAAAATAACCCAAATGGTTATTTAATTTTGTGTGGAATTGCTGACAAACTCTTCCCATCTGCACTGAATCCTGGTACTGATTTCTTCGACGTGAGGGAAATCAATGAATTCTGGTTGATAATGCAACATGGATTGGTTCACACAAATCCCACAACTCGAAAAGCATCAATGCATCTGTTCAAACGTGCTCTTCAATGCTCTTACATTTGGACCGAGCATGAAGTACCATTCCTGAACACGGACAGTATTTTTTGGTGGTTGAACACCGAAGCGCGTAGACTTAAACAATATTACGAAGACTTGGTACTAATCCTGGAAACCTTAGAAGAAAAACAGGTGATGCATTTAACCTATACAATTATGTCTTCAATCTAATTCCTAAATTCCATTGCAGGTTCATGTCATTAAACCAGTGTTACCAAGACTCGTAGCTCTCCGGGAAGCCGCACGCCGTCGCGCAACATGTGGTACGTTGCAAGGGCATATATTATACATCAAAGAACAATATTTCAACTGTCTTATAATTGCTATTATCTGCAGATAATAATTCATTCTACCTGCATTCATCTTGGCTGCTGGTTGTATTTGAAAGAATGATGAAACAAGAGAACACAAATCTGAAGAAACTTGGTATCTCGGAAATTACAACTGTTGACCTGGATTCGTTTCCTTTATTTGCTCAAAAAATGGAAAAAGTGATTACTCAAAATAATTATTATTTAGAACCTACATAGGTACACTGCTGTTACAATCTCATACTAACTTACAAATTGAACTTCAATTTAAGTTACTTTTATAAAGATCACATAAAATTGTTTGGAGAGAAATTGAAAAGTATGTGATTAACATGATTATAAAGTTTGTGTGATTGAACAGCAGGGTATTTTCATACGTCTATTTTAGATTATATTTTTATAGCCGAGTAGGAACATATTTTTAACATATGGCATCCGACAGTTTGTTTTCCAGGTTTTGGTTCCATCGCTAAACGACACATCATTATTTGTTCGGCAGCAAGATGAGGCCTTAAACTCTTGCCCAATGATTGGTGAAAATGTTTCCCATTTCTTTGCCAATTGCTACAAGACTCAGGATCCATCTACTCGAAGTAGGCTAGCTATAAATTTAACAAAATTTGAAGTTACTGTATAATATGTCAGGATTTATATTCAGTAATTTTTCTCTAGAAACATTTTTCAAGAAAGTACTTCATTGTATGTGTCAGCAGTCATGGGGTTCTGTCCCACTTCTGTACATGTGTCGGGGGCTTGCTCTTCTACCGAAAGATTACATCTGGGCTTCTGACGATCTGGCTCATCTGCGAGAATTGGTGATAATCTCAACAAGAACTCAGGAAATCCCAATTCGGACAGCAATTCAACATTATTTGCTGCGATCGTTGATTACGTCCACCGATACCGTAATGAACAAACGATATGATTTATGACTTTTCTGTAATGCTGTAAAATAATGGTAGTATATATTATATTACCTATCTATCTAGAAGTCAGCACAAGTGGAAGATTTGGTATATTTGTTGGCCACATTTAACCGTGCCGAGAGTTTGCATAGAGGAACATCCATATGGGACCGAATAGCGGAATGGATAGGAGATGTATGTGTGGGAAATGAATGGAGGGAAATGGTCATTGATTTTTGTAACAGCTCATTCGATGTCAATGAACAAGGCATGGATACAGGTAATTGCGTTTTGACTCGGATATTGCGGTATTAATTCTTAACTCGGGGGTTTGTGAATTTCAGGCAATCCGCAAAGCACAATACGTTTTGCTTGCCTTGTAGTCGATGCCAAGGTAATCTCCATTTCAAAACTAAAGTCATTGTTTGAACCAATCATCTACACTTTGCAAACAACCTCCGGAAGGTGTTACATGCCCACGGACAGAGCGGATAACTGTTTGCGTTACTTGATGTACTTTTGGCACGAATCAAACCAGAAATTGGTAAACAGTGAACTGGAATGTGATGAACTTAATGAATTGTCTAAAGCACTGCTGGACAGTTGTTATCACCAAGTCTTGGATTTTATCGTCAAGCGGATTTTTGGTGATAGGAAAAATGTTAGTCCAATTTTGCAGCAATCGTTAAATTTCACATTTTACTCAAACCACAAACATACATATATTTAATAGGTAAATATGTTGCCAGACTTCGACTTATATTTCCAATTTTTGGATTACCAAGCCAAACAGGGAACACTTCCTACAACACCGGAATTGATCTCCCAGATTGAGGTAGTACATTGATTATACAAAAAGTGCATGGATACTAATTTTATATAATCAATGACATGAAAAATAATGTAATTATTTCATTTAGATGGACATTATTCAGAAATATGTACACGTCAAATGGCTGTCGTTGCGAAGCGAATGCATTTTACAGTCACCATCATCCTCTGAATTATCCAAAAACCACACCTTGGATATATTGGAACAAATGATTCACCAAGAGCGGCTAGCAATTTCATTACCTTCTGTCAAACTCGACAGTGCATCTGAACTGGACCTGGCAAATTGGGCAAAGAGAGTGACGGATCACCAAAGCAACCTGTGGACCTGTGCCAAATTGTATTTTCAGAATCGCCAAGATAATAACTATATTAACTCAATTGTGCAGCAGTCCACCATTGCATTGGATACTGCAGGACTTCCTTCCCTGAATGCAATCTTCAGTACATTGGAGCTTGTGTTACCACGGGTAAGATTAAAACAGAAGTTAAAGAATTTGTTACGTGTACTGTAATCATGTTCAACTTGCAGGTTTTCGAAGAAGATTTGATCAGAATAGTTTTTAATCATTGCTGGAAATGTATTTTTGAGTACAAACGTGGTAAAGCCTTCTGGGTAGCTCTTGGAAGTCTCATTTGTACCATGTATCAACCGCAGTTCATGTCGCATCCGTTTGACCAAATGTTAGAGGAGGTACATTTTTGCAAATTCAGTTCAATTTGAATTTTTTACGTCATACTTGATTTTAATATGTTGTATGGATTCAGTTTGCAGTGGATTTATTCAAGCGAAGTGAATCTTGCAGTGGTCTATTCCTTCCACTGGTGCAACACGTTTGCGGCAACAAATTGAAAATACAAAGTCTAATATCAAGCGAGGCTTTCTTGACCATTATAGTCAATGCACTGACTTTTGGTCCTGTGCATCGTAAAGACCAAAGGTATACGCAACACTCCACATGCATGTGCAATGATATATAATATTTTATCTAATGCTAAATTCATTAATAGTCCAGTTTGTCTGTGCAGAGTATTTCGAGATACAATCGACTTTTTGTGTTCATCAGAGACAGACAATATGTTGGAATTAATCGAAAGGTACCGACCGTATTATAGGAAAATCAAATTTTGTGATCATAGCGCAACCGGTACATAATATAAAACCCTGTTTTCCTTGCAGTCATCATCTAGACCATTTGCAAGTTCGAGTGACCGCTATCTGCTTTCTACTAAAACTCGATCCATCGCTGGAGTCTCACGTGAAGTTTACAGATCATGTTATAGAAAAGTTAATCAACGTGGAAACCCGTGCCACGCAAAGTCGGAGTCGTCACTTTGGCAACTCTTATATTCATCGCATCAAAACCCGGTGTTGGCAATCAATATTGCTTATCTCACCATTTATGTCTCAGGTATATTTGTGTATCACTTTAAACGTCTTTGCAAAGTTGATAAAATAAAGGTGTGCTTTGCAGGAAAGGTCCGAAAGAGTTTACGAAGTTGCCGTCCAGATTCTGGTTGAAGAAAGTTTGCAAACTTCAGTGAGATATCTAATCGAGTGGCTCATCTCGAGAATATTGTTTCGTTTCCATAACTTGATGGATGTTTTCTGGGAGACTTTGCGCAAGGTGAAATGCAATTTTCAATTTTGTAATTATCTACGATAACATTTCTTAAAATGATTTGCATTTACAGGCTTCCGAGAAGAGAGTTGGTATTTTGGCATATTTTTTCAACGTAATAAGGCACGTGATGCAGTTGGGGATGATAAACGAGACTTTCAACATGGAGGAATTTTCATTACGAGTCTTCACGGAAATATTGCCATGGTGTTTGAGCCAGCACATTAGCACCCGAATATCTGCACAAGTTAATATCTGAATTATCTTACTATGCAACAAACAAATACAACATTTAGTATTTTTATTTAGATGTTATTCCTAAAATTATGGGAGGTGAATGAACTGTTGAGGCTTACGGCAAACTTGGACCGATTTGAAACCGTTCGCCGAGGTTTGGAGTCCGCAATAAAATTCGGGTAACCAAAATGGTAATTTTTATATCTTCATATTTCACAGCATATTCTGTTTCCAAATGTAGGTGTCATAATAAGAGCAGCCAGAAAGCCAATGATGATTTTTACGGTTCATTTCACCCAAATGATAATTTCACAATACAGGTAAAGAACAAGTTCAACGCAAATTACCAAAAACACATAATTTGAACAGATAAATTTCAGACAATATTCTATGAGCTGCCTCGCTTATCAAACCTAACTGATGAGGAATGGCTGGCACCTGGATTATTTACAAGATCACTTCAAGAAGACACACATTCAAGCCATTTCATCCCAGTTGTCAATCTAACTGATGAACTATCGAAATGCAAGCCTTGTGTTGCCAAATACGGTATTTATTTTGAAAGTGAAATCAAATCACAGCGTTGCATAAAATGATTGTGCTTTATTTAATATGAAGGAGAAATGGATACAATGAACACGTTTGATCACTCTGAGCCGCGACACGATTTCGGAGACGTACAAAAGAAAATAACACCGTGGAAAGAAATGTGGAACGACCCCGAAGTTCATCTTGGGTTGTCGGATTCTCAGATTGCTAAGAAAAAACCTTCAAAAGATGGGGGATTAATAGTGGTGGCATCTCTAGTGGACAGAGCACCGAATTTAGGAGGTTGAAAAATTAATGTACTCATTTCGAATAACAATGCATTTAAACAAGATAAAACATTACAGGATTGTGCAGAACATGTGAGGTTTTGGGAGCAAGTGAATTTGTCCTCAACAGTCTGAAAACACTCCAAGAAAAACAATTTTACAATCTCAGTGTTTCGTCAGAAAAATGGATTCCTATCCGCGAGGTAACGCCTACTTTACATTTGATAAATGTACATTTCGTTATGTGATGATATTAAAATCCCTTGTAACAGGTGAAAATTCAGCAACTAAAACAGTATTTAAACTCAATGAAACATAGTGGATATACATTGATCGGAGCCGAGCAAACCGCACAGAGCGTGCCGCTAAACTCTTTGCAATTCCCACCGAACACGCTACTCCTATTAGGGTAACTTATAGTTAGACATTTCAGGTTTCATTACAATTGCTGGTCTTAATCATTCTCAACAGGAATGAGAAGGAAGGCATACCGGTGGATCTCATCCAAATGTTGGATGTATGCGTGGAAATCCCACAAACGGGTGTCATCAGATCGCTGAATGTGCACGTCAGTGGTGCAATCCTTATATGGGAATATGCCCGACAACACCCTTAGCACGAGTGATGATGAATCGAGTTTGATGCTTACACTTTTATAATAATTTTTATCGGCAAGAACGACTTGAAGATGGTTTTGCTGCGGCTTTCTGTTTCGGTGTCGTTGTCTCTATCGCACTCTGGAAAAAGCAAGAAAAATGTCTAAATTAACTAAAAGTGCCGAAATATCTCTACTAATATTCATAAAATTGTTATTTATTTCATTGTATAATGTTTTTGAAATACACGACTTTGTTCAGAAACGCGAAGTTACCTTTCGTGATTTCTTCGTTACTGGAGGAGCACTCCCGCAGCGTTTCTTAATCTGCTGGCTTAAATTCGTGAGCCAATCTACTTTCTTCTGCCCAGCGTCACATTTTCTTTTACGGTTAACTTGACTTAAAATTATCACGGGTTCATCGACGACTAAATTCGGCAATCCGAAAGTTGGAGAATCCTTATGAGCTTTGGTTTCTTCTCGCAACAGTTCACATTGCACCCTGTCTTGTTTAGCACCAGTGCTATTGTCATTGTCAACACAGACTAGTTTAGCATTTCCATTATCTTGCTCATCTACATTCTCTTTCGATCCGTCACTTTCATCTTTCTTTACGGATTCATCGCCAAAGTTCAAGGCACGTCCGGCCAACAGCCTGTTGCTGCCGTTATGCGTGTCTGACCGCTGTTGCATTGCACTGTGAGCTTTCCTCTTATTTCCTCTAGAAGTTGTAGGTGTAACTTCCAAGTTGTTGTTGTTGACGTTTCGTGAAGAAGGAGAGTTAGAATTTTGCAGCCAGTTTAACACCGAAGGGGAAGTTATCTTTTTCGATGATGGCGTCAATTCAACTTTGCTGTTGTTAAGAGACGGGGTTGTTGGCCAAACATCTGAAATGAATCACAAATTCATTGATGAAATAAACACTGGCAACATATATTTGTGGATGTGAAGGGCATTACTAACCGGGACTTGCAATGTCGCATTCCTCGATAACCTCGGCCGCATCTCGGATACAACTTCGATGAATCTCGACGGTATTCGCTCTCCATATGCGGAACTTCAAATCGTCCGCACAAGTAACAACCTAAAGTTACTATTCATTAAACTCTCTGCTAATTAATAGGACCAAACAACCATAACCTTGCTATTCGTACTTTGAACATATCGGTGGGGCACCAAGCGACCGCCGTCGTTTCGGCCGTATGTCCGCCAAGCTTCAAAAACGGTTTTCCTCCTCCGTTAACCTGCAGGAAAACATCAGTATTAGTGAACGTAATTTCATAGTAAACAGTGTATTCCCAGAAAAGTACACACCTTCCAGATGTAAGCGTTCTTGTCGCTGGAGCCACTCAACAAATACTGGTCATCGGGACTAAGAGCGAGTTGAATGTAGAAACTTGACACAGTTTGGCCATAAAATCTCGCATCTAAATATTGCAATTTAAATAACGAATCAAATAATGAATTCCAAATTGCAGCTACAACTTTATAACACCATACCAGGGTGTTCGGAACCAAACGCCGAACAGTTGAATTGGAAAATCATGTTGTTTGTACAACTAGCGTACAATCGTTTTCTGCCCGAATCCAAAATTATGTTGGAGCATCCTATAAAAATGTGCAAAAACTGTTTAGTAAAGTTCATACATAAATTAAGGAATTCGTTAAAAATATCTAAAAATACTAAAGGTACCGGGTTTCTTGACGTTCTTATCGGGGATAAGAAATGAGTGTTTGGGAATAGGTTCGTGCTTGTAGTTTGAATAATTCTTTCTTAAATCCCACACTTTAATATATCTGAAATATCATTAAGTTGTGGCATCACAATACGTAAACATGACCTGGTAATATTTTGACATTTTACCTATCGGCAGCACCCGATGAAAACAAATTCACATCATCTTGGAATAAAACGTTTGTAACAGATTGGACCGAATCCTGCATGACATGTCAACAATATTAATAAAAGTTCCATCCAAATATAACTTCACCTTTAATGGTCTATACTTTACCAGTGCAATCGTTTTGGTTCGACTCTTGATTTTCGGCGTCTGTCGAAATGTGATGTCCAAGCCGTGAACTTTGTGAAGAGTATTCAAAGCCTGGTGAAATTGTCCTAACATTTCCAAACCAAGACAAATATGCATAAATAAAGCTGTTACTGCAAAAAATGATGTCAGTCATGAGTTAATTTTGAAGTTTTGAAGTCAAACCTTTCTGGCTGCACCGTGTATCCCACGTCATGATGCTACCATCTCTAGACCCAGTTGCAAAAGTAGCTGAATTAAGAAGAATGAAACCAGACAAGTTAGTAACTTGTATAATTGTTACTACATTCATGAAAATATATGTATGATCTTACAATAGGATCCTGGCATAATGTCAACAGACTTGACACTCCCATTGTGGCCTTTGAAATGGGCCAGTTTCTTGGCAGTTGGCACATCAAATACAGCTGCAGTCATGTCTCCAGAAGCAGTAATCACCTTAGATTCCTTCTCGAACCATTTCACATCGAAAACTGCATTTGCATGAGCGGGCATTCCTGTTATTCAACATTTAAAACTATTAATCTCAAACGTTCAATGTTCCACTTAATTAAATGACTCCATGAATTATACAGTTATATACTAACTTTGAAGAAACACATCGTCTCTCGAGAGCTGAGTGTTTATAATTTCTATATCACCCTCCTCATTAGCAAGGGCCATGATGTGCTCCTGTCCAGGAACTGCAAATAATTAACACACAGAATTAAATAAATCATTTTGAAGATTCTAACGCATAACTTTTGTAATGCAATTTAATACCTCTGCAAAACCTGACAGCAAATGGTGGAACTTCAACGGCCTATCATGAAAAAAATACAATGGTTTAATAATATAATATTCACATTGAATTTTTGTATAATTATATAGCATGCAAATTTCATTATTTTTTTTTTATTGTTAATTGCATTTAAGTGTACCTATACCCATTCGCCCAGGTCGTCGTTGGAAATTACCGAGTGTTCATCATGAATACCGCAAGCAAACTTTTCCAAAACAAAATCCCAACTGAAGCGATTAGACGAACGACCTGGAAGAGTCGCAATGCCACAATAATTTGTTTTTACTCTGGCCTAATGTATATGGTAATATATTTTAATTATAAATATACAAACCGCGACTTCGTTCAACTCCCAGTGAACACGGATTGTTGAATCCAAGCTCTCGACTTCTTAACGACAGGAAAGCGCTCATTTTTAAGGATAACGGCCCGAATTGAGGAACTCAGCGGATCACAAACGGCGTCTTCTCTCCTGCGTATCTAAACTCAAACAACAGCAACTTTTCGCGCATTTATTTCCAACGGACAAATCAGACGAGAGCAAAGCGCGCCAAAACACTTTACCACGCCCAATTTCATTCAAGGTGCAAATCCGGTGCCAACCCACGGCCGATTTCAACCAATGATATTGCGTATGATTCGTAGTTTAGCGCCCTCATGCGGGATATTTGAGACAGTCGCAAAACGGCGTACTTTAATTGTAGTACAATCACATTTTGGCCATTAAATTGTATAAATTGTTAAAAATATAATGAATTTAATAATATGATGAGAATACTATTACTATTACTACTATCTATATACCTTGATGAGAATAGAGCAAGTAGTGGATGCGAGTGGGTATGATAATTTTGAACTAGAAACAGCGGGAACAACAACAGTTTTGACAGTGACGTCACTTGGATTATCGATACCAAATATCGATAAGTGTTTTTTGTTTGCCGCAATGGCCGTGTGGTCAGGTTAGTGACGTGTGTTAATTTTACTCGAATCTGCGTCCATCCGCGATGGATAGCCAAGGTAGAAAAATAGTAGTTTGTGATAATGGAACAGGGGTGAGTTTTGAGTGTATTTGTACTGAGATTTTTGATTATGAATGTGATGATTACGCGGGGAAAAAATAAGAGTAAATAACGCCAAAATGGGGCGTTGTCGCGCGGACATTTCCTCCCGTAATCTAATTAAAATATGTCGATTTTGACGAAAAATTGTTTTCTTCTTTGTTGCAGTTTGTGAAATGCGGTTATGCGGGTTCAAATTTTCCGGAGCATATATTCCCATCTCTGGTTGGGAGGCCTATTTTGAGGGCGGCCAATGTTGGCGGGATGGAAGTGAAGGTAAATCTTTTGTTGTATTGGATTTATCGAATTATATTCGCAGTAAATTAATATTATGCTGCTCCGTGTGTAGGAATTGATGGTTGGAGATGAAGCTAGCAAGTTGAGATCTATGCTGGAGCTAAATTACCCGATGGAAAATGGCATTGTCCGAAGTTGGGAAGACATGTGCCACCTGTGGGATTACACATTTGGCGAATCGAAACTAAATCTGCATCCACCCGATTGCAAAATTTTGCTCACTGAACCGCCCATGAATCCTTTAAAAAACAGAGAAAAGATGATAGAGGTGACTAATAACCGGATATCCTCTAAATTGTATTTTTATAAATTTACAATGATTAAAATTTCTTGTTTGATTCGTACATGATGTTTCATACTAAGAAGAAACATGAGTAATACAGTAAAACCTGTCAGAACCGGACCCTGTCAGAAACGGAAACCTGGCTAAAACGGAAAATTCGAAATTTTTGGT
>JAQIWR010001485.1:0-13628 GCA_034695945.1 Glomeris hexasticha
GAGTTTCAACAGTGTGAGGTCAAGGCTGGAGCGCTTTAGTCAAGGCAACGTTATGACGTCACATGGAAAAGCCCTATAAGTACATACCTGATGGTTAGAATTTGCGCTGCCCGTACTATGACTCAGATGTGAGATTGGGCTGTTGAGGCTCCTCTCGGAATTGGTCATCTGATCCTTGAAGCTCTTAACCCCAGCAGGAGTGGCCGCAAGAAGCGCCCTCTGAAGAGGTTTTCCACTGATATCCTCCAGGGTGAGAATGCGTGGCATTTGCTGCGAGAGTTCACTGGAAGGACTTAGCCTCGCCAGTGGTGTGCTTTGCATTTTTAAAAGTCCAGGGCTGTCCCTTATAAGAGGCGGTGGAGGTGCAGGCTTCGGGCTTTGCTGTACCGGAGGAGCAGCCCTGGCACCATGTTTGTCCATAAGCAAAGAGCCCTGCGTAGGTGCCATAGGGTTCGAGCCTGGCCCCTGACAAGAACCAGGGCCCTGGCCGGGCCCAGAAGGTCCCATCCCAATAACTGTTCCGGACGATGTCTGGAAAGACCTGGGACTGTGACGATGATGAGCATGGCGATGGTAACCCTGAACATGAGGATTGGTACGGTACTTGCGAACGTTACCATCACGGTAACCCTTATAATGGTACACAATGTCAATGTCTGATGGCGCAAGGCTGCTGGCATTTTCCAAGTCGTAATGCTCCGGAGCGTCCGGATCACCGTTCACGTCTTCCACAGCGGTCCTGGAAGGTGGTGCTGGAGCGTGAGGTTTCTTGGACCCAAGGCCAAGGGCTTCTGGCTCGATGATGTCTGGACGTTGAGATGGAGGTCCAGGACCACGCTCGATCACTTCCCGCTCTTTGTACTTTTTGGCTGCAGCAAGCTCGTGGGCGAAATGTGAGCGAAGAGCATCTTCCCCACCCAGTCCATCCACTCCACCTACTCCCACCATGCCTTCTACAAAACCAGAGTCCACGTGGTTGTCAACGTTTCCGTTTCCTATAGAACCATCCATTTATTGTATAGCGCCTTAGAACTATACTGTTGTATTCCACTGAATTACTAATGCTGATACAATACAGTAACAAATGATCCCGGCCCCCTCTCCCTCCACACGAATATTTTATTTCGCGATAATGTTAACTTGCTACATATGTTTTATTTTATCTCAGTATAGAAAAAGTCTATTATTAAATGGTTTCTGATTTTGGATGTAGTAGATCAAGTGGAATAATGTTCCATGTTTGATAAAAAAAATCGAAATAGCTATTCAGGAACATAATATTTAAATCTGCCTATTTTTTGGCCATCCCCTAAAAATTACTTCAACTATTGTACAATGCAAAAAACATTTAGCTATACGTTTTCATAATAATGACGTAAGAATTACAAGGCCATGTGACATATGGCAAGCGTATCATCACGCAATTAAATGGCGTCACTAGATTTTCAAAAGCCTACATATAGACAACCATGTAGCTAGAACATGATCAAAATTAACACACTTCTTGCAAGTTAGAAATCAATATTTCTGAATATTCTAATATGGTAAATCGCGAACTTTGGCAGATGTTAATATGCTTACCAGAGCCTTGTGTTACTCCTGGTGCAGGCTTCAATGTTCCAGGATTATTTCCTCCTAAGCCTTTGTCCCTCTGCTGACGTCGCCTTCTATACACAATGAAGCTGACAAGGATTGCCATGATGAGCACAACAAAGAAGACGATGACCAGAGCCACCCCAACGTTTAAAGGATCTGTGGCTGCAGAGCCACTGACATGAACAGGATCAACACATCCCCGCTTAACCCGTCCTCTTGGAAAGGCCAACATTGCTACATCCACTACTTCCATAGATGTAGAATTACTCGACAAAGGTTGCAATTCGCCGTCCAGCAGCATCGTTGAAATACAACCTTCGAGAGCTGAAGAGCAAACAAAATATCTGTATGATTTAATCTATTCATAGATGGGAAAAAAATTAAAATTTCACTATTATTAAATCCATGTACCAGGAAGCAGAGTGTTGCTGAACAGAGTATCGGGAACGACTCCTCCAACACTGGCCGTTGTCAAGAATGGATCCAAAAAGTCGTGAACTCGACTAGATTCAACACTGCGAGCTTCTTCAGCATCCAGTGAAATTAGCACGTTTGATTTTTGTTTCTCGAGGTTAATCTGATGCCAATGACCATCAGAAATTGAGGTTTCGGAAATCGTAATGTTCGTTGGGGCAAGTGAACCCGTACGGGAAGCAAAGAGCACAATGCTGTCTTGGAACTGCAGGAAAAGAAAAATTCCATTACAAATTGCCGGACACAAACCTCTTCAAAAGGGCTGTTAGATTTACAAATAGTTGGATACATAGGGTATGTTATGTAATTATTAATGATGGAACTGCATCTAATTCCTGCAGTAATATGTAAACTCTTCAGTAATGTCAAGAAATGATCTGGATCCAAATTTGAAAGTCAACGTACATAAACAGCTGTGAAGTTGTCTTCAGTAGCAAAATACATGAGGATTCCTTCCGAAGATGTTGTACGGAACTTGAAAGATAAAGTTCCTGCAAGTGATCTTGACGACGTGCTTTCCCTCCTATTTCGCAATGAAGTCCCAGAACCTAATTGCAGAGCAGGTCGAAGCCTTCGCCTCCTGAACTTCTCCGTCACTCTGAACTCAATGAATGCACCATCTTTCAGGGTAACCGGCTCAAATGCTACACGAAACAACAGTTTTAGTTCCTGTTTATACTCCGTGACTGGTGAGTGCTTAATATATATATAATAATTCACCTTCGGAGCAATCTGGTGCAGTGACTCCATCAGCACAAATGCAAACTTTGCGTGATGCCCTCGGAACGCAGGTACCACTATCTCCGCAGGAACCTTCAGGACAAGAGACTTTCGGACTTGGGCACCCTGTAAGGATATTGTGCGATGCCACAGCTTTGCTGAAGTCTACTATTTCTCCGTTGATTGATGCACCGAGGATGCATCCAACGAAGTCATCGGAACCAACTTGTCCCGGTCGCTCCATAATGGCAGATGCGGAACGGATGCCACCAACGTACAACGGTTCCTCCCCAAAATGCAACGCTCTGCAATAATATTTCCAATGTATTTCAGTTCATTTCAAATTAATAATGTGTACATTTGAGTGAGACGTACCCAGGCGGTGCAAGTTTCTCAGCCCAGCATTTGGAGTCGCCAGCGTTACATTGTTGGCAAGTCACACCATTGTCTTCGCATCGAACCACATGGACGGAAGCAATCTTGGGATAAAACAGAAATCATTTAGATTGATCAATTAGAACAGCTTCAGCTGTTGAATGATATAGCAATTATACAGTAGTTGATTTGCAACACTTATTTTTAAAAGGGCCAAAACAAAATTATAGTTTATATTTATACTGTGCTCACTTTGCTTGCCAGTTTTTGCAATTTGTAATTGAACAAATCTATTTCCAATAATATTGCATAGCATCTTTATTGGTACATGCAATCCAACTGTTCATAACAATTTTGAGTTATCTTAAAGGTTTCTTTTGGAGATTCAGATAGCATTTTAAATGAGCTCCCGGGAAATAACTGCTGCATACAGTGTTTTAAATTTACAAATATTTCAATGTAAGATGGTAGTCACATGCTATCATAAAAGCATTAATTGTAATTCATAGCACAAGCAACTGTGCCTGACAATAAATGATTCAGATTATTACCACTGTCATTTTCATTGTTATAAATCTTTTGAAGTTCTCTTTTTTGTTAAACCCCGTACAAGGAGTAGAGTCTTAAGGGCAAACTTGTAATTTCACGCTTCGAATCATAATGATAAATGACCCCCCCTCCACCCCAGATACTGGTTTTAAAAATCTGGAGGAATTACTCGTAATGTTATTGTTTACGACAATATTAAAGTTACTGCGATACCTATCATTATAGTCTTGTCATCATTATATACTTTCAGTACAATCATCATTATTAAAATGCCATCATGCTAATGTGCATCCCCTCAAATTCTCCATCCAGTTAGCAAGATATTTTAATAGTAAGCATCCACCCTTGATTATAGAGAGTCTTAAAAGTAAATTCCGGAATTAATATTACAACCTTTAATATTCAAAACTTTTCAAGCAACTTTATAATAAAACTAAAAGATGTTGGAATACTATGCATACGTCACAAATTGTTCACAATATCAATGTAGGTTTTGCTAATTCCAAAATGCACTGAGAACATTTCAGCAGAGAAACTAAGTCTAATTACAGTCAACTATGATCTGTGAAAATATACTATTAGGGAGTTAATTAAGCAAACACTTAAAAAATGACAGCGCCTAAATGTTATTACAAAATGACAGATGTACTGTTCGTGAAATTTGCAATTCCCACGCTTGTCAAAAGATTAGTTTGTTCAACTTCTTAGCACTTGCCTACAACAAACCTTACATTATACTGTTACATGTGATAGGTAAATATACTTACTTTGCCAGTCCTAGCGGCTGTGACACGGTACCACCTTGCATCAGACACATTCAAGTCGACTTGAAGTCTAGTGGGTGTCGACCCCGCAGCTCCAAAAGAAAACCTAACTTTGGAGCTGATGACTTCAACTGCAAAGAAATCCGAGCGACCTCGAGCAGCAGCACCGTAGCGGTAGACCAATAGTCCTTTGGTGGCACTGGTAGCAAACATTATGGCAATGGACACATCGTTGACTGAAGAGGTGGCACGAGGCAGTGAGAAGGCTGCGAATGAATGTTCTCCGAAAGACTTGGCACGATACTCCAGGGTTTGGTGTGGTGGCACTAGGTTGGGTCTAGGGTCTTCCGATGACCCAGACGATTGGGACAATTGGCATAGGGAACCATGGAAGCGAGGTCGACAACGACATGTGATCACGTGTCGCACTGATGTAGATGCGATGGCAACAGTGTCACTTTCTGCGAGGAGTACTTCGGAAGGCAACACTCGAACATGGCTGCTGCATGTACCTCCGTTTAGACATGGGGAACTGTCACATGGGTTAAAGCCCACGTGAACGTTGGCTTTGGCCAGACCACTCTCAACAAGTGCCTGAAATACAGGGGGAAATATTACACCACATGTACACGAATCTCGTTTTCATATAAAAGAGAATATGCAATGTTATGGAAAGAGATCTGTCCAATTCTCACTTGGAAAACTTCAGTCGCACCTTCCTGTTATGTGCAATTAACAAGAGTACCTTGGCTTAACAGATAGTTGCAAGCCGTTATCGATCAGTGTAATTGTGTTTGTCAGAGACATACCTAATATCAATGTCATGCATGAGGTTATTGAGGGTCTGGGTTAGCTGATAATATTGGTTTATTTGGACAAGCTGACAGTTATCACTAGAGCATATGTTTTTAAACTACAGAATACACCTGTCAATGGAAGTTATAATTTCTTTATACCAATGCATTTTATAATCTTTGACTTATTATTCATGAAATATTCGAAATAATTTTTCGAGATATGACTTATTTCCACAAAACTAGATCATGGAGGTGTGAAAATTAAGCTCTTTCCCACAGCGGGAAGGGGGACAACAAGTTTAACCATTAACACATTTAAAACACATTAATGTATGCAAACACACAAGTTATCACCACTTTAAATGGTCTGAATTATTGTTAGGCTACAGTAAAGCTCTAAATTTGGAAATTCAGGATTAGCAAATAACCAGTATAGCAGCTACCACATCAGAGTCGCAAATGAATTAAGTCAGGTGACGTACTGATAAATATTCAGCTCACAATTTAACACGCAAGATATGAAGCTTCCTATTAATGTGAACAATGTTGTACAATTAATCATATCAAGTGACATCAGTGTTGTGTATGCAGCAATGTACAAATTTAATTAAAAGACTTGCAACATTTTTTTCTTATTTTATCACTGCAGGCAAAAAGTGAACCGGCTCAATCTTTGTCCTTTATGCATGGGTGAACTCTTTGCGTACTTACAACTCCTTTCCATAAAAAGGAAAGCATTATAACATAACAGCTTCAAGAATGCTGCGCACTTTACATTTTTTGTATTAATTAAACCGCCTTTGACAAACTTGTATTGCAGTAAATTTCGTGAAACTAGTCCAAAAGTGAAACCTAACAACTTTGTGCAATCAACTGAATAGAAATACATTTAATTTTTGCAAGAAATGTGAATTGAAATAACGCTCATATATTGTTACTGTTAATTAAATGTATTCTTTTTAAGATTAACAAACTATATCCATATTGAAGCACAAAACTTTAGCGTTATTTAGGTTGTAGCATTATTTGACCTAACAAACCTACATGTGGGTTCATTGAAACTTGTGTCCATGATAATAGGACAGAAAAAACTTATGGGAGGCAAAACCCTCGCATGAAAACAGCTGATTTCCCACTATCTCTTAAAAATTATTTTACAAAAGGAACTGACCTGGGTGAGGGTTTCGTCCGCTCTACTGGCTGTCAACTTTCCAACCAGTTCCCTCTTGGAAACCGGTTCACTATCTGGTGTCCTCAAACCAAGGAAAAAATCCGTGTACAGTGGACTGATGGAATCAGAATCCTGCTTATCGTTGTTCGTGGACTGCAGGAAAGCCATTGCAACTGGCCTGATGGCTGGTGTGAGAGATGACATCATCCTGGCCACAGCATTCATCATCAGTGGTAGCCTTCTTTCAGATAGCAATTCCCTGACACTGACATTGTCCACTCGGACAGCAACACTTTCCTTGAGCAAGGCTTCAGTCACCTCTTCAAAGCCCACTGTCACGGAAGTGGTTGCTTCAGCATGCACCCCATCTCCACCTGCAACATCCAGGGAATATTCTCCAGCAGCTTCAATCCTGGACAGCCTCAAACCACAGTCTGTGCCAACTGACAAGAAATCAACAGGCAATGGTGTTGTCAGCCTGCAGCTGAAATCATTAGCTTCATCAGGATCTGAAGGCTGGACATGTGCTATGAGGCAAGGCTTTGGAAGAGGTGTTGGGTCATTGGATGCTACAGAGTACACAGTGACTGAAAGGTTCCTCGAAGTACTAGGGTTGTCGTTTCGATCAATTATCCTAATGAAGACGGTTGAGCGAGAGGATTTTGGGGGTTGACCCGAGTCAGTCACTTCGATGATCACTTTAAGTTCCGGTGTTGCTTCCCTGTCTATTGGACGCCTTGTCCTTAGCACACCTTCAGAAGCGTCTATTACAACAAGGTCCGCATTATCACCTCCAACGATAGAATACTTGAATGGACCACTATTTGGTGGAATGTCTGCATCGGAAGTTGAGAGCACAGTGGCAACGGAACCTGAAGGTTCGTTTTCAGCAATGGTTCCAGACTTGCTGGAAGCGTCAAGTGATGGAGCATTGTCGTTGACATCATCGATAACTACTCTGACGTTGCAGGTCTCTCGAGCTGTGATCACAGTGCCTACACCAGCCACTTCGGCGGCCAGGGTTAAGTTATAGAATGGGATTGTCTCACGGTCTAGTGTTGAGGCCACTCTGATCTCGCCGGTCAGAGGATCGACTCCGAAGAAGCCCTGGTCATCGCCATCAAGGATGAGATAAGTATGGCGTCTCGTTGGTGAGTGGTGGTTTTCCCTGATGCCAGCTCGAACAGTAAGGACAACGGTACCCAGGTGGGCAGATTCCTTGATGTGGCCTTCGTAATATGAGCGTTCGAATTTGGGAGCCAGCAGTGATGGCCCATTGGAGCCATCGTCCGGAACAGCATTTTCAGTCCAGAACCGTTCGATTATCACCTACGACATTAAAAAAAAACAATCAATTGCTATACTAACGACAGAACAATATGTAGACATTGGAATTTGTCAATAAATAGTCATTAATAATCAACTAATCCCTTATACTAATGCTAGTTCTTCATGAATAAACCTTTTAAGCCGGTAAAGAAACATTACCTGGGTCTCATCAGTGTCGTTTCCACGTATGGGTCCTGCATTCTTTGCTATAACCGTCAGCACAACCCGTTCTGCAGACGTCGGGGATGGTCTACCCATAGCCACCCTGTTCTGCGGAAACCTACGCAACACTGACACAACACCAGTGTGCGGATTGACTCCAAATCCTTGGCTCGCACCACCGACCAGCAAGTACAGCACATCACCATCATCTCCCTGGTCAGCATCGGTGGCCAGCACCGCGCCGATCCTTGTACCCGGCTCCGCCGAAGCGCTTACGGCAAACCTGAATACAGGCTGCACAAATCGAGGGTAGAACTCGTTGTCACCACGGATGTTGATAATGAGTCGAGCACTAGCGTATAATTCCGTTTCAGGATTGGTGGCAAGAACGTCCAACTCGTACGTGGTCTTCTCCTCGTAGTCAAAAACTACCAGTGCACTGACCACACCAGTGTGGGCTTCGACAGTAAACGATTCCCGACCTTCTCCTCCAACTACAGCGTACTGAATGACAGCATTGCGACCAGAATCTTCATCGGTCGCCATTAACTTGAAGATGGACACGCCAACAGAGGAATTCTCAATGATCTCGGCTTCGTACGTTGCACTGGCGAAAACAGGTGGGTTGTCGTTGACATCAGTGACAGCTACAGTAAGACGGGCTGTTGAAGATAGACGTCTGAAGCCAGCATCTTCTGCAGTTACATTCAGTTGGTACTCTTGAGTTTTCTCAAAGTCTAGTGGGGCAGAGATTCGAACAACGCCAGTATGCGGATCTATAACAAAGCGAGAGTCTTCGCTGCCTCCGCTTATCGCATATGTAACCTCTCCATTGAGCCCTAGGAATAGACAATTAGTACGCGTTAATTGCGTTGTGTGCTGTGTCACATATACAGTACGTTTTGGTCAGGCACAAAATTGTTCCATTTTATGCTTAGCTATAGCTCATGTACTTGTTTTATAAAAAATACAATAAAATTGAATTGAAGAAGAGGATGTAGCATACCATCATCGGGGTCAGTTGCCGACACAGAAATGATCTCGGTTCCCACGGCTTCGTCTTCGGCAACGATGACTTGGTATCGAAGAGCGGAAAACGTAGGTGTATGTTGGTTATCGTCGGTGACGATCAAAGTCACAGAAGTTTCCACGGTCTGAGGAGGAACTCCACGATCTGATGCACTTGCACGCACTTCGTACCAAGAACCCTTACGGCCAGATAGTGAAGTTGCTGCGGTCACCCAACCTACATATGCAGAAATTTATTACTGCATATGTACATACACTTATTTTGCTGCAGTTTCAAGTGACATTTATAGAAACCTCGACACATAATAACCACATTAATGAAATAATCAATTAAATAATCGAAATGTAAAATTTGTATTTTTCACGAAGGAAACTGACGAATTAAAATAATTAAATATAAACAATATTTTCACTGAAGCTCACCATGCATATAATAATGCATGGACCCAATTTTAAAGTTGTAAGTATCATCAAATCGGTCTACTGAATGTTATTTAACAAATTTCGTAGTTGTAATGCATAATGCAGATATGTCAACTGCCATTGATAATATTTAGTACACTTATTGTCAGTACCCAATAAAAAGCATAACAATTCTACCTGTGATCTTGTCAATTGTGAATGTATCAGAACCATTTCCTGCAACCACCGCATACTCCACATCAGCATTGACCCCGAAGTCCTCTTCATCAACAGCTACAACTTGCAACACGGAAGCCCCTGAAGTGATGGACATTGGTACTGGTGAAAAATACGATGATTTCTGGAAAGCTGGCGCATGGTTGTTAGCATCGATGATGTGCACTGTGACTGCACACTCTGTGGACAATGAAGGTTTCCCATGGTCCCTTGCGATGACAACCAAAGAATGGGCGTTCTCCTCTGCAGCTGCGGCAGCTCCATCCCTCTCGTACCTTACTGCTTTCTTACTGAACAGTTCCCCACTGGCAGGATCGATGTCAAACAAATCTGAGGGTCTTTTCAGCGTGTATGACACAAAGGCATTGGGACCAGGTTTATCAGCATCTGTAGCGGACACTCGACCAACGAAGGCAACAGCCCTTGGTTGCTCTGCAACTCTAAATGCATAAGCTGCCCTCTCACAAGTTGGTGAATTATCATTTGCATCCTGAACAGCTATGGTCAAGGGCGTCTCTGCTCTCCATGAACCATCCAAAGCAGCTACTTTGAGTACGTATTCGTCTTGGACTTCTCGGTCTATTGGCCCAGCAACAGTAATATTCCCACTGACCTGAAAATATATAGTATAAGTTATTTCTGTCACAATTGAACAGTCAAGATTTACCGTTAATCGTGTGCAACACTCAGGCTCATTTCCAGACAAGTATATTAAATAAGTGATCAATAACTTAGTAATTTCATTGAATATCTTGAAATGATTTTTAAATTAATTTGTTCAGAAAAGATCTTATTTACAGGAAGCCTGGTGTACACCACACATCTCACTAAAAGTTGCAACCAAAGAATTCATTACTGGGTCTATCTTGAAGCGATTTCCCGGGTTTTCAGTGAAAGTGTATGTGGCATTTGCATTGGGCCCAGCATCCCGATCCGAAGAAGTAACTTGGATGACAAAGGTGCCAATCGGTGCATTTTCTGTTACATTGGCACTAAATAATCTGGTGAATCTAGGAGGGTTGTCATTCTTGTCTGCCACTGTAACGATCAGGGTAACAGTGCCTGTCTTTGGAGGAGTGCCTTCGTCAACAGCTTCCAGCGTGAGTACATAGCGTTCGAGTGTTTCCCGGTCCAGTCGAGCTGATGTGGTCACTCGACCAGAGCGAGGATCCACAGTAAACATAGAGGACACCTCATTCTACATAAGGATTATATGTAAAAGATTAGTTATATTATTATTGGAACAACACTAAGTCTAAGATAGATTTCCTACCTGCCCACTGCGGAATCGATAAGAGAAGCGTCCATTGCTGCCAGAGTCCAGATCAACTGCTTTAACAGTTGCAACAGTGAGCGGTGGTGCCTCCTCTTCACTAACAACAGCCATGTACAAGTCTTCGTCAAAGAGTGGCACATTGTCGTTGGCGTCTGTCACGTTCACCTCAATGGCCACAACAGCCCAACTTCCACCTCCGGAATTTGATCCGGCCCCAGTGCCTGCACTAGATGCATCGTCCCTCGCCTCAACCCACAGTTCGTACCTACGGTTCACCTCGTAGTCCAGTGGGGCAGCAACCGTGACCACACCAGTGCTGTTGGACACCGTAAATGCGTCTCCAACATTTCCTCCAACAAGCCTGTAGGACAGAACACCACCAGCTGCTCCTCTTGCCAGCAATGTTGCCACTGATGTTCCACTTGGTACCAGTTCGGAGACTGCGAAAGATCGAGTGCCAGGTTGGAAAGCCAAGGCATGTCGTTCGGATCGTGTTTGTACTTCAACAGATGTTGCAGCGGACTGTGGTGGAGAACCTTCATCGGTTGCACGCACCTTCAATTCAAAATGGTCAAAATGTTACATTCCCTCTGCAATCAATGCTCCATAATTTCCTAATAAGGCAACGTACTTTAAATCGGTAAGTGCCTGTTCCGTTTTTCAGAGCAGTTGCAGTCTTAACTACACCAGTCTTATCATTGATCACAAATTTGGAGGCGTCTTTTCCATCTAAAGAATATCGAAGCCTGCCATTGGCTCCAGAGTCATTATCCAATGCCATAGCTCCGAATACGAAATGTGCTATTGGTAAAGGTAAATAACTCGTTAGGCAAGTGTAGTATGCGAGTATAAGAAGGAGATTGAAGGAGATTGAAGAGGTGAATCTCACCTGGAGTAATATCAACAGGCACAAAGACAATGAATGAATCTTTCTCGAACATTGGTGGGTTATCATTACGGTCCGAAACAGTAATGATCAAGGCAGCTGTGGAGTTCCTTGGTGAATCAGTGCTGGAGTCAGAGGCCACAAGGACCAATTCGTAAATTGCAGATTCCTCCCTATCTAATGCTTTCAAGAGAAGCACTTCTCCAGTTGTTGAATTGATGGCAAATTTGTCAGTGATGTCCTCCTCACCAACTATCGAGTATCTGTGAAAACGTTTTGATTAGACTGATGTGCAGCTCTTGCTTATTCTGAATTTAATTACCAATAAGGAATATTGGAAGACATGCATGTCGATATAAATTTTTGGACATACGTAACGTAATTTGTTTACCTGATTAGGGAATTATTGTCTTCATCTGGATCGGTTGCAGAAACTGTCATCAAAACTGCATCCGGTTTGGTGTTTTCCGCAACAGTTAAAACGTATTTGGATTTTTCAAATACTGGGACGTTATCATTGACGTCACTGACATGTACCAATACTGTTCCAGTTCCGGTTAACCTTGGTGAGCCTGTGAATTAAACAGGAAATACTTAATATAGCTAAGTCAATGTTATAATTCCTAAATTACAGTGTATAAAATATTAATATACTCAAGATTCTCAAATAAAAGTCCAATTTTGTGTATTTCTACTTAGCACTTTAATAACACTGGATAGTTACATTTAGTAAGCCTTTGTCACATCATGGTATTTGTTTTACATTATTTACGGTACTGAGTGTTCAGTAAAAAGAAATCGCATTTGAATTTCATAGTACGTATGTTGAATGTAATTTATACAACAGACCATTTCCACCTCAAAATATATGTTTATTGGATATTTATTAACATCACTGCACGAGTGTGTTCAAGATAACAATGATTATTACCGTATTAATTACTGCATCTTGTGCACAATTGTCTATTGTTTGTTGACAGCAAATAACGTATTTTATACAAGAACAATTAAAATTGACTGTGACATGACGTGGAGATTATTTACAGAGTTGGCTTCAGGCAATTGCTCATTGCAAAAACACTCATTATGGAAGTGTTCCGTTGAAAAAGTGCAGTTTCTCTACAAAACTTTCATTATAAGCATCTATATATACATAGGCAATGACGTTTTTATAATGCAAATTATACTAAATATTTAGTTGCACAAATAGATGTGATTGTGGCTAACATGGAATTAATGATTGCGGGAAATACGACAAACAAAACAAACAAAATTGCGGATTACTACCATATAGGGCCTATATAACTTTGCATAGCTTAGTAATATAGTATTATTTTTTAATTAAATACGACAACAGTTTACAGTTTACAGAACGTAATGGACGAATGCATTGGATTATCACGTTTGAAGATCAGTGATGCAATTATCCTATCAATCCTTATAATTAGACCCATAATCCGCACTGTTATTAAAATAAACTGAATCACCGCAAACGTTCAAGTATAAATCGGCACTGATTTAAACTCAGCACTGCAATTATATCAATTATCCCAAAACTGCCACAAATATTGCCGGTACTATAGAGAAAAGTGTCTTCAACAAAACACAGAAATTATTCCTCACTTTGGACATCCGGTGACTTACCGAAAAGTACCACTGTTATGAGATAATTGTAACAAATGAATGATAAAAATTAAAATGCATTATCTAATATTAAAATTTAGACTCTTACATGTATAGACCAAGGTATATACAGGGTGAGTCAGAAATCTGGTTCGTGCCTGTATTGCCGTAAATGAAGCTTTGAGGAATGCAAACGAACATGACACGTATTCAGACGGTCGGGGGCCATCTGACCATG
>JAQIWR010001486.1:0-13618 GCA_034695945.1 Glomeris hexasticha
AGCATGCAATTAGCGACAGCTCGCCACCTAGCGGCACCCAAGCGAACGACCTTCATAATTTGGGCCGGTCTGCAACAGGGGGGGAATAGGGGAGTTGCACCACCTAAACACGCAACTACTCTAACACCGTGGTTACAAATATGAAAACAATACAACAATTACTGTATAATTTGCATATTTCCTAAATTCTCTTTTTGCATATTCTAATTTACGACAAAGCATATATTTTAACATTTAAACACATTTCTGAGGGAATTGCATGTACATGTATAAATTTTAATCCAATTATTGTATAATACTGTATAGGCCTATATAAACAAATTTATGTGGAAATTATTCTTGCATATGTTATTAATTTGTAAATAAGTTTAACCTGTTAATGGTGGAATATCCATGTATAGCTACTGGGGAAAATTACTGTCAATTGGTCTCAAAAAATAATTATTCACCATAGAAAGTTTCCACCTTATTATATAGGGTCAACTTCAACATCTTCATTTATATTACAGTGCAAAACAATTATAATTGTGTAGGACCCTTCAGGAAAATAGAACTTTTCCTCCACAAATGTTCTTGCAAGATTTATTTCTGCAGAAATATTTCTGCACCTTGGATAACCCAAAAAATTGTCAAAAACTATACATTCCTGCAAAAGTTTCACGTGCAGGAAAACTCCTCAATTTCCTGCAGAAGTTTGCAGAGGATCCTGCAGAAGCATTTCTATTATGCACAATCCTGCAGGCATTTCTGTATATAGTTTCATCTTTCACCTGATGGAATCAAGTCAATAAATACATTATACAAGGATCCACAAGTATATTTCTGGTTGAAATAGGATTTCCCAATATTAAATGAAGGTGTTCGAAGTTTTTTTATTTAACCTGTTGAAATACAAAATATCTTTCAAAGGAAATCACCTCTTGCCACAAACTTTTCACAATATACTAACTTCATAAAGATGTATTATGCCAAAAAATCAATTTGTAAGGGTACATAATTTAAATTATGTTTCAAATTGAATCTGGGAGTCTTGTCAATCATTTGAATAAATTATAAACATTTATGAGTAACACCTTTAATAATTATAATTCATTCAAATGGGAAAGTTTTGTCAACTTGAGAAAGGCAACTCTATACAATAATAAACTCGAATTAAACCAGGATGTACGTCTCACTTGAATCTCAGCAGGTGGCAGCACTATATGCACTAGATTTTACGATGGACAACTTAGAAAAAAATGTCTATAAACTTGAAATAAAAGTTTTAACCTATTATGTACTTGAAGAAATTCGGTGGCAGGAACTGCAAAATCAGTTTTGAAATCCAGAAGAAACTTCGAATAATCTACTTAATACATACATCTGTTACTGCCAAAGTTGTTAGAAGGAAAATAAACTAATATCAGAAAATACTTTCAAGATAAAAAATACTTAATTGTGCAAATCTATAGGAACATATGCAGCTGCTATTTAATTTGTTGCACATAGTCCAATCATAGAGCCTACAAATAAATTTAGATATGCAATAGAGTATCATTTGTTCTTCTTAAAGGTGAACTGACACGGTTTTGTAAGGTACCCTGAAACTTTAACTACCTGAAGAAAAGTTACAAAGAAAGGAAGTGGTGCAACAAAATGACTGTGAAAATAAGTAAAAAAAAGTTATTAGATGTCAAAGTTTGACCGTATTTTTATCGAGACCCTTATAATTGATGATCCCCTATCCAGAAAGCCAGGGGAGCATCAATTATAAGAGTCTCGATAAACCTACAGTCAAACTTTGACATCTAATAACTATTTTTACTTTTTTTCACAGACATTTTGTTGCACCACTTGCTTTAATTCTTTGTAACTTTTCTTCAGATTGTTAAAGTTTCAGGGTACCTTACAAAACCGTGTCAGTTCACCTTTAAATTTTATTTGTTATTTACAATTCAAATGTTCTGAGAAATAATACAAAACACAGAAATTCGTTCGTGCTATCTGAGTTCGTCATAAGTGGAATATCCTAAATACATAACCCTTATACTTGTTTGCTTTTTGAAAAAGAACAAACTTGATTTTTATGCAACTCTAGTGAAAAGGTAACAAGATCCTCTGTTGCCACAAAATAGCTCGACCTCCCTTGCAGTCCGAAATGGAGTGCTCTAAGTTCCCAAAACAGTCTGCGATTTTTTAAAGCACCCCAAAGTGGGCGTGTCCCGGCAGAACTTTCAGCAAATGGGAGAGGTGCATATGTTTAAAGCATTCTGGCCAAGAAGTTGTTGAGGTACAAGTTTGAGGTTGACTCAGACTGCGAGTTGCATCGATTCGGCAGACCGGAAGTGCCCGAAATCGAGTACCCATCAGCCTCTATCCAGAGGTAAGTAACCAACCGGAACCATCATTCTCAAAAATATCCCTTTCCTTTCCTCTCCCATAAAATTGCGAAAAATAACGCAAAAACTCTTCAAAATATGCCAAATGTTATTTTTGCTACGTTCAAACTGGGAACTATTTCCGGATGTTGACGTAATCCTGCTAGCAAGATAACATCAACAAAAGAAGCCGAGCCATGTGGGAACGTTTCTGTATAGCCTTCACAGGCTAAATTTAAGGTTTTATATGTGTATGTAATGTAAGGAGCGAGGCATAAGTCACGCAACGTACAGACAGCTCACACAGTCGGCCATTTGCAATTTTCCCACAGGCAACAAGAAAGCTTTAGGTTTCATTTTCGAGCATAATGCATGCAATTTGCTTGAAAATGTACTTCAAAAAAGGAAATTGTAGTTGTTTTAGCTGGTTGAAAACTATCTCGCCATCTCGTCACAAAGTTTTATTTGGAATGGACAAATCGTCACATAAGATTTGATATGCACACTCTTTTACACTCATATAATAGCTGCACCTCTTTTCTATAGGACATTGATTTCTAGCTAAACTAGTATACCGTATATGCACTTCCCATAAAGTTGCTTATACAGTAAAACTTGTCTATGGTGGAAACTCTATGCTGTAAACCTGTCAAAGGTGAAAATTTTACATTTTTTGGGACCATAAACTGCATGATAAATGTTTTCAAAAAATCTCTCTATGCTGGAAAAACCGGTCTATGGTGGACATTTTATCCGGTCCCATGAGATTCCACCACAGACAGGCTTTTTCTGTACAATTATAATTCTCAACTTAAAGGAGAACTGACACGGTTTTGTAAGGTACCCTGAAACTTAAACTACTTGAAGATAAGTCATGAAGAAAGCAAGTGGTGCAACAAAATGTCTGTGAAAATTGGTAAAAAAAAGTTATTAGCCATCAAAGTTTGACCGTAGGTGTATCGGTACTACCGTACTGGATGACCCCCTATCTGAAAAGCCAAGGGGTTATCCAGTACGGTAGTACCGATTCACCTACGGTCAAACTTTGCCAGCTAATATCTTTTTTTTACTATTTTTCACAGAGATTTTGTTGCACCACTTGCTTTCTTCATGGCTTTTCTTCAAGTAGTTTAAGTTTCAGGGTACCTTACAAAACCGTGACACTTCTCCTTTAAACACATTATAAAGGTATGTCTGTGCTGTAAGATGTGGTCAACATTCAAGTTACGTGGTCAGGTCTTTTTGGTTCCATGTAAGGGCGGTCAACTTGACAGCTTTCACTGTATTAATATGAGTTAATACTGATGCTAGTTTGTTTTATATTTATTTTTCTGTATTACTTAATATTATAGGTGCTCAAGAAGCAACTGCAAAGTCTACGAGTGTCCGACGGCCCTCAAGTTTCCCGGTTCGAGGAAGTGTTCCGTCAAATGTGGGTGAATAACGGAGACCAAGTTAGCAAAATTTACGCGGGAACAGGAGCACTGGAAGGAAAATCAAAGGTTATAGAAACTACATTAATAAAGTCCAACTACTTTATTTTTCATGATGCCTGTTTGATTATCGTTTAGCTGATGGATGGAGCTCGGTCTGTCGGAAGAACAATACAGAATAATCTTTTGGACAGCAGCAAACAGGAAGCAATAGACATGCTCCTTGTTGGAACAGTGGACACCCAAGTCAAGTCGTTGTCCAGATTACGGTTAATGCTACCGGCAGGATTACTTCACGGTTAACGCTCGTTTCAAATGTCGACTGCCGGAATAAAAATATAAAAATCTTATCGCTGTGAACTTTTCTAATGAACAGCTCCACTCAACGTCTTAAATACAATGTTTGAAAGATGGAGTCAGTACATGGAAAAGATCCCTCTTCGGGTCACAGTCGGGACGTGGAACGTTAACGGAGGGAAGAATTTGCATAATCTTGCTTTTAAGCATCAGCCGCTTAGCGATTGGTTGCTCGATGCTCCCCAACTTAGCAGGGCGGAAGGTGAACAATTGGTTTGTTGTACTATAGTACAAGAAATTCGTGTTCAGATTGATGATGTAATTTAGGAATTGTTGAATTGTTTTTCAGCTCTTGTGGACACGACTGTGAACGGTGATATTTACGACAAACCGGCGGATATCTTTGCGATAGGATTTCAAGAAATGGTCGATTTAAATGCGTCCAATATTGTTGCGGCTAGGTATATTGGTTTATACATTGTCAAAAATAATAACATCAAGTTATATTGATTTGTGGGTTACTAATTATAATATGCAGGTAATAATTTGTTATATTTATTATTTATCTGCAAATGTTCTGGCACTTGTTGAATTGAAACATGTGTTGTATACCTGAGAAACATTATTAGTAAAATGATTAACATTCCCAGTTAGTAATTGATTTTTATATTTTAATTAGCATTTTATGCAGAAATGAAATCTGAAATTTAATCTGAAGTTCATTAATTTTTATTTCAGAGTCCTAATTACAAAGTCATTACTTTCTACATACCTTTGAATTTTAGGTATACATAGGTTAAAAACTGTCAATTCATAATTAATTAAGTACATATACAGCATTGAAAAATTTCCTCGATAAGCGAGTTTCATAAACCGAAAAACACTGTAATTCACTGACAGTTGAATGAAGTGTTTAGCTTCCATCAGCTTCTATACTTGGTAACATCAAATATGAGTAAATGGGCATGAAAACACTCAAGAAAGAAATTTGTCTTCGATAGACTGTGGAAATTAATTGCGCCGAATGATTAAATTCTATTTGCATTTGATTACATAATACAAAACAATTGCAGTTTTAAATAAAATGCCAATCTTCCTTTGCAATTACAGCACTACAAATCAGAGGACATGGCTGTTGGAAATCCAGAAAACCATCAACCGCGATCAGCAGTACATTCTCGTAACTTCAATGCAGCTGGTCGGCATCTGCTTGTTTGTGTTCGTAAAACCCAGCTTGGCACCTTTTGTCAAGTAATAACTATCATTGTCAATCAAATAGCTCATTTTTGTTTTGGTTACAATAAAGAAAATCTCTGTTGCGCAGGGAAGTTGGAGCCGATTTGGTGAAAACTGGACTCGGAGGAGCCGCGGGAAACAAAGGTGCGGTGGCAATCCGCATGGTAGTCCACAGTTCATCGATGTGCTTTTTGTGTGGACATTTTGCTGCTGGTCAGTCTCAATATGCAGAAAGAAATGCAGACTACGTTGAAATTTGGAGGAAAATGATTTTCCCGGGAGTAAGATACCGTATTATATTCGTGTCTTATTCAGCGATAGATCGAAACGTATTTTACTTTTCAGTTTCGCACGGTGGATTCACACGATTTCATATTCTGGTGTGGAGATTTCAACTATAGGATAGATCTGCCAATAGAGGATGTTAAGGAATGTGTAAAACTTCAGAATTGGCAGAATCTGTTGAAGTACGATCAGTTGAAGCTTCATCAGAAAGCACAACATGTACTTATACGGTTTTGTATAGCAGACTCGATGGAAACATTGTTTAAATTATGACAATTCAATAGGAATGAAATATTGTTTGCAGATCTTTCACGGGTTCGAGGAAGGTGAAATAAATTTCCCACCGACGTACAAATACGATACGTTTTCCGACGATTACGACACGAGCGAGAAGGGGAGGATACCCGCGTACACGGACCGTGTATTGTTACGAGCGCCTCGAATTGGAGATTCAAATGGTTATTATATACAGGGTGTTTTTGAATTCACGGTACAAACTCTACATGGTATTAAAGGGAACTAACAGAACCATTAACAAGTTATTTGGTACGCGAGGATAGAGGTGTGAAAGTGGAATCATATATACATAAACCACGAGTTGGCTGAATTGCATTTCATTTATGGGGTTGCTGATGGCAATGTGAAAGTGGGACATTGAGTGTCAACAGGCATAATGTTGGCAGGGGTAGATATGTGAGGACACCAGGTCTGGAAGCCTCTGACCGCGATCATTTGCAAAGGGTTCAAGCATTACGGGAGGAGATCGCGCACGACCGGGTGGAGCGTGTTTTGGGTGTGGAAAATCGCGTTCGGCAAACTTACGGACTTAATTTAAAATTAGAGGGTCGCTATTTCGAAAAATTAACGGTAGTACGTTGTTGTGGATGTGTTGGAGTACCTATGGTTTCAGCGGTTTTCTGAAATTAATATTCGTTTTCATTTACGAGGGACAATGGCACAAAAAAAGGCCGTTCGGAGTGCCATTTTCCCTCGTAAGCCAAAATGAATACGAAATTCAGAAAACCGCTTAAACCATAGGTACTGCAACACATCCACAACAACGTACTACCGTTAGTTTTTCGAAATAGCGACCTGTTAATTTTCAATTAAATCTGTAAGTTTGCCGAACGCGATTTTCCACCCCCAAAACACGCTCCACCCGGTCGTGCGCGATCTCCTCCCTTAAATGTTGCAAATTATCCGTTACGTGTTCATTTTGCACAGTGGTTTCTGCAACAAACTGCAGGTTTTCGTTCTCAAGTGCTGTTCACAGATGAAGCCACATTTACAAGAGAAGGTGACATTTGCGCTCGTAACTTTGTATAACGGTGAACATTGGACCCTAGACGTTAGTTCCCTTAACGCCAAGTGGGTTTGTACAATGAATTCAAAAACACTATTTTAACTGGAAAACTTATTTGTTTTCAGTTTCCACAGCTAAAATAGCTTACTACGGTAGAGGGAATTTGAAAACTTCAGACCACCGGTTGGTTTCTTGGCCGTATTTTAAATGCTGCTATGTTTTTTAAACTCTTGATTGGAAATTATTTAACAGGCCAATATTAGCTGTCGTTGACATCTGCGTACTGAAAGTTAACGACGAGTTGCGAGGAAACGTATTGAAAAGCGTGATTCAAGATGTCGGTCCTCCTGATGGCACGGTCATCATCCATAGCATGCTCATGGACCCTACCGTTGAAGCTTCGACTGTGTTTGACGACGACTTTGTGAATATATTATCTCAAGAATTTGCAAACATCGGTGAAGTTATTTTAATAAGGTAGCTGGATTGTTGGAGTACTATTTTTACGAGGGAAAGTTCATTTTAAAATTGTTTCCTAATTGTCCCTAATACATTTTAGATATTTTCCATTGCAGATTCGTAGAAGACGCGATGTGGGTTACGTTTAAAGATGGCCGTCATGCTTTAGAAGCCGTAACTCATTATAACAATGTTGACGTAAGTCGAATTGGAATCAGAAATACAGTCAAACCTCGATAACTGAAACTTCCAATATATTGAAATTTTCTATAAATTGTCATATTATTTAGTTCTCTGTCAAAATCCCTAAATTCCAATGTTAATTTTTTTTTCCTATAATTGAAAGTTTATAACTGAAATCTTCCATATCTGAAACATACTTTTCTGTACGTGCAAGGGGAAAACTTCTATAAGAGAAACTTTGTTATAACTACCAACTATTTTTTGCAGCCAGAAATCTGTTGAAAAAGTTGAGAAAAAACTTCAGAAATTGGATGAAATTAAATGATATTGGAAAAATATTTCAGGCATTTGCAAAATAATGAAGCAAACCCTAGCTGTTATACTCTATCCAGAGTTTAGTTGATAAAAAACGCCCCGCCTCCACCCCGCCTCTCTTTTAAGGAATGCATAGTTATTGGTTTTTGGCCAGCGGTGGGCGGTGCCCTAATCTCATTAGCCACATGCAAACCAATTACAACTTGTGTCTAAAAGAGAGGCGGGGTGGAGGCGGGGCATTTTTTATCAACTAAACTCTGGATAGAGTATATATAACAGTTTTTACAAGTTCAGTGAACATAAACTGAGTTACAAATCTATTTAATTGATTTTTAAGACAACTTCCTTAAATGAAATTTTCGATAACTGGTAGTTTTTCCGCGTTTTTCCTATTTCCCTTGGACTTTCAGTTATAGAGGTTCAGACTATAATTGTATGCACACATGCGTTGAGGTCTATGTCGTAACCTTTTGCTGTTTGTAACAGTTTGAGGGTCACCACATCACTTTAACCCTCAAGACTCCTCATTGGCATGACAACTTTCAACAGGAGATTCATCTTATGGTAGACAACAGCATTCCCCTTTGCAACTGTTCAGATATCCTTGCTTTGAACGATGGAGAAGGATATGAAATAACAGGTGACCATTGTAATAACTAAATTTGAGTACTTGGGACTTTGGTGGTTGTCAACAAGAACGGAGGTCACTTTGATGCGCACATTTCCCTTGCAAGATTGAATTTTGTGACCTTGTGTATTCATTACGCAGCTGGACTTTGCATATAGTTTGATATTGTGATTGCGTGTCCCGAAGGTTGTTCGTATTTGGAAGAAGACCTTGGCAGCGAGCTCACTGTGGGAGGTGGTGGTGACAGTCAACCGTCATCTGGTCGCGCCAGTCCATCCGCTGAACTCACTGGTCCGGTGGGTTTATCCGATGAGAGTGTAAAGACGCAAGTTGCGAGTCGTCCTCCGCCGCGTCCCGCTCCGCCGAGTAGACCACCGCCTCCTAAATTAGTTAGCGGTGTTGAGACCGTGCAAACTGTAAGTATGAGGTTGGTTTGGTTTACAGTCGACTCGATATGATGACACATTGTTTGATTTATGTGACAAAACGTCACATTTTATACAATCAACGCAAAAGTTTTTTCGCTAATTTCAAGCAATTCAGCGTTTTCTTGCTGCAGTGAAACCTGTCTATGGTGGAAACTTGTCTATGGATTTAAATCTGTCTATGGTGTAAACCAGTCTATGGATTCAAACCTGTCTATAATGGAAACCTGTCTATTGTGGAAACTTGTCTATGGTGGAAACTGTCTATTGAGGAGACCTGTCTATGGTGGAAATCAGTCTATGGATTAAAGCCTATCTATTATGGAAACCTGTCTGTTGTGGAAACTTGTCTATGGTGGAAACTGTCTATAGATTTAAATCTGTTTATGGTGTAAACCGGTCTATGAATTCAAACCTGTCTGTAATGGAAACCTGTCTATGGTGGAAACAGGTCTATAGATTTAAACCTGTCTATTGTGGAAAGCAGTCTATGGATTAAAGCCTATCTATTGTGGAAACCTGTCTATGGTATACACCTGTCTATTGTGGAAACCTGTCTGTTGTGGAAACTTGTCTATGGTGGAAACTGTCTATTGAAGATACCTGTCTATGGTGGAAACTTGTCTATGGATTTAAATGTCTATGGTGGAAATCTAGCTGTCTATAGATTTAAATCTGCCTATGGTGTAAACCAGTCTATGGATTTAAACCTGTCTGTTATGGAAACCTGTCTATGGTGGAAATTTTGACTTTTTTTGGGACCATAGACTGCATGATAAATGTTTTTAAAATCCTCTATGCTGGAAACAGCTGCCTATTTTGGAAATTTTATCCGGTCCCGTGAGATTCCACCATAGACAGGTTTAACTACTAATAAAGGAAGCCTACTCGATTGCTCTAGTGAATAGGAATTTACAAACAATAATCCGTTTAATATTAATGCACTGTGAATAACGGAAACCCACTGGACCGGGCAATATAGTATTTTCATTATAAACAGGTTTCCGGCTATATAGACCCGCAGTGGTTTTATTATGGAAACGGCCTCCAAAGGACTAAAAAAAAAACCTTCCGTTTCAGCCAGGTTCCGGTATTGACAGGTTTCACTGTATAATGTATAAAATAAGGGAAGGAGCTGACTGTAAAAAGAAACTTCCACAGAAGTAATTTATTGTGGCTTCACACGATCGCGGCAATCGTCAGGTTTCCCGATAATTCTATCGTAATCGTTTCACATATTTAGGTTTCGCAGGTTGCAAGGTGTATCCTTCAACCCTCAGTTCCACCAAAAACAGAAGAGGTACCAGTGAGATCTTGCGCCATGGATGCCTGGCAATCCGCTTCCGCGAACAATTCCAACGAAGACGACATTTGGTCCGCGCCACCGCCGACAGCGGCTCCTCCACCTCCACCTGCCGGCATGGAGACAAATTCCCCCAAGAAAGACATTAACACCATGTTACCTCCTGCAGTTCCTCCACGTCCAATGTTACCCGACGTCCCAGATCGATGCAGTCCGCCTCCGCCGGCATTTCGGCCACCCGCGGCACCGCCGGTTCAAGTCGCCGCGTCAACGGTCCCGGCACGTGAAGCTCCACCTCCTCCTGTTCCCGCCAGGGTTAAAGAGCAGATGCAAGGACCTCCTGTTCCAGCGAGAGTTTGGCCAGACCAGCAGTTACCACCTCCTCTGACACCCAGAAGGAACGTGTGACGGGCTTTGATGTCCGCGAGGTAACCGTATGCGTAATAAAGTCAGGTATTTATTTATTTATACATTTGTGTATTTAATTTTTGTTTCATTCCTGTATTTGACAATATTGAACCACGATGAGATACTATAATGATCTGGTAATTACAATATAATTGTTGTGACCGATCGAAAGTGAAAGGAATAATTTGTTTGTAAAATACGTATATGCTTTTCTAGTTCTCGTCTTACGTTTGTGCTACATTTTTGTGAAGTTGGTTCAACATTTAGTGTTACTTACCAGTATTTCCCCTGCTATAGTGCAAAATCCACCCACTTGTTAGATTTCATGCAAAAATTACCATATAAACTCATTTGAAAAGCACATTTCATTTAAGTTTTCTGTGATGATAATTCTCATTTAGTGTACTTGAATGGAAAACGAAAAGCAAGTAACATATATAAATATGTGATGACATCGTGTGATTGAGGTAAAGTGTAGTATATTTAATTTAAGATGGAAAAACTACAAGTTAATTGCTCATCAGTTGACGACACTACTTAAATTTGTGGATTATATAATATATATTATTATGGTGTGATTACGTATAATGAATATTACAATTAAAGTAGATTATTTAATACATATAATATCACTCTTGATATATGCGATATATCGTATGTTGGTTGTGAAGATATTGTTTATATTGTCAATAATTGTTTGCGCAAAATACGTATATACATATATAAAAATGTATTTGGGTTCAAAAATACTCGATTTAAATTATGCAAAATTGTGCTATATTATTATTAATATATAAATAATGAACGAACATGTGGAAAATTTTAAATTGTAAAATTTGGCAAATCTGAAGAAAAAATGTAAGCTGATAATGATGAAATCCGACAGCAAACAGTTAATTGAGTATTTTCTGGAATTATTGTTTTGTTTGTCTGGGCAAAAATAAAACTTCATTCATTAAAAAATTGACGAATTCCTCTTATTGTGCGTATAACTACTCGGTTAGGCCTATTAATTGGGACTTGCGGCATATTTACATTGAGAAATCAGTAATCTGAAGATTTATTGCACTTGAAACATCGATAACTATTGTTTTGACACATTTTGGGAATAAAACTATGTTTTTAATCCATTATATGAACTTCAAATCCGCCGCCACTTCATCCGCTGTTTTTTTTAAAAATGATTTATCTATCATGCACCAGGAGCGCTGCAGTTTGTAGTTGGTCCTGGATTGGTTATGCCGTGACATCACAGGCTCTATCCGTGCCTGCTTTCGTGACGTCACTGCTGACTACAGAAGACAGCAGCGCCCCTGGTGTTCGGCAGTTACCACCACGACAGAAACGTTCCAATCTCCACAATGCAGCCTGTACATCGCTGTACATATTGTAAAGACTCGGCTACTGTATCAGCGACGAGTCATCACAACCCTGTTTGGGGCCTCCACTGCTATGTGGCGCGTGCGGCTCGTTTGGTTTCCAGATCCTATAATATGCGCGCCACCTAGCAGTTGTTTCCCCAGATACGTCCGTTACGACTCATCGCAGAAACAGTGACCAAGTGTTTACAATACACAGCTTGAACTTCGATCGGGTTGTGTGTATGTTTGTCGCCGCGACTCAATGTATGTAGAGTGGTATACATTGGCCGCGACTCTCGATGCTTTTCAATGCCGAATATTGCGAGGAAGATTGCTCCGGTCACAATAAGACGAATAAGACTAATAAGAATGGTAATTTCAGGGGAATCGGAGGAGTGAATGATCGGAATCGGACGATGTTCAACGCTGCAAGTCCAAGCCCAACTAGGACGATGATCAAAGAAGCGAACGACCATCTGCAACTGCTGCACCAGAAGGTGACAGAACTGGAGAAAACGGTACGGGAACAAGCCGAGGCACTTATAAAGAAGGACGAACTGATGCAGACCAGACTGAAGGAGCTGGCCGACATGAAAGATGCCAGAATAATGGAGTTAAGTCGAGGTTTGGAATTGTACGAACAAAGAGTTCAGAAATTGGAACAGAGTTGTAAGGAAAAGGAGTCCGTTATCGAAATGATGAACCACAGATGTGGATTCGTTGAGGAACTTGTATCTTACACCCCACTTCTGGAGGCTCTTGTTTCTTCCTTGAAAGGACTTCCCAGAAGGACGTCATCATCGGTGAACGCAGATGGAGGAGGAGGAGGAGGAGGAGGAGGAGGTGACCATGGTGCAGTAGTGGACGTTGCGGCAATCAACAAGCCACCATCTAGAAGAACTTCCAGATCCAGGCAGCAGATGGATAGACATAACCATCAGAGGGCCGTGGGTAATAATCTGATGGTTCAGGTGAACGCGGAACACGGCGGAGAGAAGAATGCCGCGACTCAGATGCAGATGCAGATGCAGGCTGCCACTGATATGAAGATTGGAAGGAGTTTCAACATTAACAGGAATTTTTCCATGTCTGAAGATGAAGATGTCATCTAGTCTATTGTAATATTGTGAAATATATGGACCGGGTTTGAAGGTTCCAACAAGGTCCTGGCAATGTGCCTGGTAGCTGGAGTTGTTGAGGAACTTGTCACATTCTAATTATATTGGAAATTATCATTAAGATGGCTGCTGTTCAATGAACGGAGTTGTTCGTATAAATGATATCGTCGATGATATCCGCTGATTGCGGGTGAACAATATACACTGGACTCTCCATAATCCGGCCATTATTAAATTTGTGGAAGGGGTTCATTAAATTTAATAAACACAATTATGACAGGAACGTCACCTCACTGTACAGTTTAAACGTTATACACAATAATTACATGTTTTCTCTGCTGAACAATATGTGTATGTATTACATATAAACTGAAACAGCTGACAGCGCAAATGAAACCTTAAAGGTGAACTGACACGGTTTTGTAAGGTGCCCTGAAACTTAAACTACCTGAAGAAAAGTCACGAAGAAAGCAAGTGGTGCAACGAAATCTCTGTGGAAATTAGTAA
>JAQIWR010001487.1:0-13613 GCA_034695945.1 Glomeris hexasticha
TTGGAATGTGGTCCAACGGGAATACGCCTGAAGCGACGCGACTGAGGCGCACGTCATGGCGAAGATGCGCAACTTTATACGACAGTTGCGCCTTCTAGCGAAGTGGAGGCGCTAGGAACTAGAAGACGACGAGAAAACGGAAGATGGCGGACGGCGGGCGTCACAACCTTAGCAGGTAAAATACTTCTCACACGATTAGTTTTCAACTGTTGCATCTTGCTTTTTTCCACATTTTCATTATAATGACAAGTATAATCACAAGAAACGATAATGAGTTTTCTGGAAACCCTGTATAAATCCAATCGCAGCAGAGTCTATACCCATGGCAACACATGCCTTTATGTTAGGACCCATTATGCTACTCGCATTGTGTACATATTACATTTCATAACAGAAAAATACTCGTTTGATTTTTTCATTAGTTTCAAAACAATTGAAACAACAGGTAAAGGACAACTAATGTAGTGTTCTCCATGTGTCATAGTATTTTGTATGTTGATATACGTGTTGGATTAATATTTTACTTATGGACAATTTGAAGAAATCAAAGCACAATGTTATTGCAAATATCACATTTTCTTGCGTACTGTTACATCATTCTGAAGTGATTTGGGACGAGAAGAAACAAGTGTAGTTATGCAAACCTTTGTAAGTCTGTTGCCCGTTCAAGCGATTCACAATTGTTGGCAGAGACCCAATACGTCACATTCATACTTATAATTACATTTACCCATCATCATGATTAATACTAGTCTTGGCATTTCTGAGTTCTTTTTTTAAAAAAATGTCCCCATTAAATGTAGAACGTGTGCAGATGCCCTTGCAGGCACTTGTTACGGGTCTGATAGCGAGATGAAACTATATATAATATGTGGATGAGAGGGTGCAAGTCACTTCTGTGTAAAGGCCAATTGGTTACACTGCGTAAGTGCGTGATGGTTTATGCGACGGATCGAATTGCCAACCAGCAGTAGCCGCATAATGATCCCAAAAGCCACGTGCTCCAATACAAGCTGCGACCAGCACTGTATGCAATCATTGGATAAGTTAATGCTGCAAGGGCTAAAAGAGGAGGAACTGAAGTCCACCGACTCCGGTAGGACACAAGCCCTTCTCCGGGAAACACGTTGTTGCCACTTATCCCAGATGAATAATACTTTTCCAGCAACCTTCAAATGCACAAACGTCGTATTAATTATAGCACCTGTAAAAGCTGTTCATTTATTGATTAAGCTCACTTGTCTTTCTCCAGGTAGAGGTCGTATGTCCACTTCTGGAGGGCTTTTTCGTCCCTCGGCACCGTAGCCATTTCTATCCGCTTTGTGTGTATGTGAATCCGTTTGCACGTCCCACGGAAATAATCTAATTAACATTTGAAAAACATAAAACTTATATGATCGTGAGACCAAAGACAATAAACAGACAGAATATAATTAGCACACTATTGCTAACCAAACAAATTGGGTGCTTGGATTCGTTTCCCAGTTTCATCGACTGTTCCCTCGTAGACCACGGTTACATCGTATATCGCGTCAATACTATCTTGAAGTTTGTCTAGTGCAAGATGCATACCACGTGTTCTTGGAAGCAGCAGATGTTTTAATGGAGTCAAACCTTATAATTAATTACAAAATCAAATTTAATAATGCTTACAATCTCTTTAAAATGTTTGCGCTTTATTGAACCCAATTATTGAATATGCTAAATGACCTCTTTACTTATTTCATTATTGTGTGTAGTGAAATAAAAGAAAACCCCAAGTCTTCTTCCCTTGTGTAAGTATACAAGTTATTCCCAAATTTCCCAAGGCTAACCTTTCATACAGTATAATTACCTTCAAGACACAATTGGTTCAGATAACAAATGACATAACCCATATCCTGCTATAGATATCCTATATTATACAGTAACCAACGTACCCCAATGGATACAAGGTTACATTTGACGAGATAAGTAATTTATATCTAAATATACCCTGTTCTTCAGCAAACGTCCGGCTTTTTGTTGCAGTAGCAGAACCCGGTACGAAGCGGGTTCCTTCCGGAAACAGAACCAACCACAGCTGCATATCAAAAACAGTACATTTTAAAGATCATTGTGACACTCAAAAATTGCTTCAATAATATAGATCTATACTAACTGGGATCCTTGGATTTTTGAGATAATCTAAAGCGCGTTCCATCTTATGTTTCTTAAAATTACCACGGTTGACGTAGACGCATCCATGCTAGAAATCGAAAAAAATTCAATTCTTTATGTATATAATCACACTGTTATTGGGAAGCAAATATACCAACCTGGTCGAATATAAATCCATATATTGGAACTTTCTGCAAGTCTGATTTCATGACGTAACGAGCTTGCCCAACAGTACCCTGTCTTGCAGCCAACATGTGAACCACAATCCAGTCAACTAGAAATTTTGAAAACAATAGTGAGATTTAATCTGTTTACGACCCTGATTTTAATTCTATAGTTTTGCACGCAACGATGCATTTTCTTTTATGATAAGTAAAAGATGACCTTTGATTATGCAAAATAATTTAATAATAAAATACTTCATGTAACATGTTCATTGTACCAGTAAAAATATATTGCCATTAATTCGTACCAGCTGATTGATGGTTGGACAAATATAAAACTCTTTCCTTCTTGTTCAGAATCATTTCAGTGTCACCGTAGAGAACAAGCTGAAATATAGGAAATGGTTTTTTTTTTTACTGCTATGACCCATTTTGTAATGTATATACGTATATATTTGCACATCCCCATTACAAATAATTATTTCGCTTCACACGATTAACAAACAATAATTATATTGTTTGAATTAAATTGCTATAACCAACTCATAATTGACCTATCCCACGTAAGCCCCCATTGGCTGAAACAATTTTCGAGATGACGTCATTATGTGAGAGAACTGGTTTTCTGCCAATCGGAATCCAGCTTTCACCTCACTTTGGCCGCCATATTGACAGTGGGAGGTGCTTACTGGGTTGGTAATGATTTTTTAGGAATAACTGCATTTAGGAACTGTTACGTTTTGCAATTCATACTTTTTAAGATTTATTCCCATTTGGAGTAATATGTACATAAATCCTGTCAGTAATTAATCCTTTTAGTAACTATGCCGGTGTCCCGGTTGAATTTGAAACGTGTTTGACGATGATGACCAGATGATGACCACTTGCACAGCAGCGCCCCTAGCGTGATACCGGCGACCGAAAAGGCGGAGGAGGAGGAGGGCGGGGCGATCGGGCAACAGGGCGTGTCGGCCATGTTTGCGTTGTTGGGTTGGCTTCCGTTCGCCGTCTGCCTCCGATAGACTCCGATCCGCTCTCGTTATCTATCATCTTGCAAATCGCCGATTGTCCATTGAAAACGCTTATCTAATATCTACAGTCCGTCTCAGTCTGAAGTTGGAAGATAAAGAAGATGCCGTCTCACAACGCGTCGGGAACTCCCGTCAAAAAGGTCCCCATTCATTTGCAGGTGAGCCAGAAAAACGAAATTACGCAGCATCCGGGTTAATTATGAATGGGGTAGGAGGTCGGTGATCGCGACTCTACAAATTGTAGTCCAAATTAACGTCAGCGGGGCTAGGATTTTTTCCGTAAACGTGGAGAATTTTGCGCGATCTGGATCGGAGCCGTTGCCACGGTTACCGTTGGTTACCACCCACGCGTTCGTAGCACCGCCCGCCCATTCATCCTACAGTAATCGCCAAATCGCCACGAAAGATTGTGCCGAAATGTGACGTCACACGGACGAGTCAACACATTTTAGGGGTCGGGGGTTTGATGCACCTGCTTGCGGGCCGGCAGCGTCGCAAGAACAGCATTGCCAAATGCAAACCCCGACCCCTAAAATGTGTTGACTCATCCGTGTGACGTCACATTTCGGCACAATCTTTCATGGCGATGATTTACTGTATCGGATTTACGTTTGCCTAAATGATGCGTTGATTGTGCAGAGTGCCCAGAACAGGATCGTGATCAAAGGAGGGAGGATCGTGAACGACGACCAGATGTTCGATGGCGACGTCTACATCGAAGATGGCGTCATCAGGTAATTAATTAATTACCACTTTTTCATCCGTAAGCATCCTATTGAAATGATGGACACCGCGCAGGCAACTGGGCCGTGACCTGACGATACCCGGAGGAACTCGTACCATCGACGCCCGCGGCAAGCTCATCTTGCCCGGTAAGTGCCACCACCTCCTCCTCCTCCACCTCCATGGCAGTGGCTCAACTATGCCGTTTCGCAGGAGGGATCGATCCCAACACTCACCTGGAGGACGAGGTGATGAACGCCAGGTCGGCCGACGACTTCTACCACGGCACCAAGGCTGCTCTCGCCGGAGGAACCACCATGATCAGTGAGTCGTCTCGTACCTTCGAGCTACAAGTTCATCACCTGTGTCCCGTTTTTTTTGAACCAGTCGACTTCGCGGTCGCCAAGAAGGGCCAATCTCTGCTGGACGCGTACGACAAGCTGAGGAACGCGGCCGACGGCAAGGCGTGCTGCGATTACGGCGCCCACGTCCTCGTCTCCTCGTGGTCCGAGGAAGTGGGCAACGAGATGGAGGTGCTCGCCAAAGAGAAGGGTACGGTCGTGGCGTTATTAGGCTTTAGGCCCACGTTCACCGCGTTCTTCTCGGCCAGGGGTCAACTCGTTCAGGATGGACATGGCCTTCGAGCTGAGGGTTCGCGACAGCGAGATGCTCCAGATCATGCAGCGGTGCGCCGAGTTGGGCTGCCTGGCCATGGTGCACGCCGAGAACGGGGACGCCATCGCGGTGGTAAGTCCTCGTCTGTCCCTCGAGGCTAAAAGGCATCGTCGATCCGTTCCGCGTCTTTTTCGCGCAGAACGTCCAGAAGCTGCTGTCGTCCGGGGTGACCGGACCCGAGGGTCACGAGCAGAGCAGACCGGAAGAGGTGGAGGCCGAAGCCACGTACCGGGCCATCGTGCTGGCCAACCAAGTCAACTGCCCCTTGTACGTCATGCACGTGATGAGTAAGAAAGCGGCCGACGTCATCTGCCAGAGACGACAGGAAGGTCCGTCGGAGATCTCGCCGAACCGAACGTGCACCGAGCGAAGGTTAATACTCTTTGGTAGGTTGCATCGTGTTCGGGGAAGTGATCGCGGCGGCTCTGGGCACCGACGGCACCCACAGCTACAACAAGTGCTGGCGTCACGCAGCCGCGCACGTGACTTCGCCGCCGCTCAGACCGGACCCGGCCACCCCGCTCCATCTGATGAACGTGCTAAGCAGGTACGTCCATCGTCCTTTCCGCTGTCGAATACATCGTTTCGTTCGTCTAATGAAATCTGGAATTCAGCGGGACTCTGCAGACGACCGCCAGCGACAACCGCACATTCACCGGCAGCCAGAAAGCCCTCGGCAGGGACGACTTCAGCAAGATCCCCGTCGGCGTGAACGGCCTGGAGGACAGGATGTCCATCGTGTGGGAAAGAGGAGTCGTAAGTTCGTCGTAGAACTAACTAACTTTGCGGACGACGATGGTTACGCCGCTTGTCCGACAGGTGGCCGGGAAGTTGGACGCGTGTCAGTTCGTGGCCGTGACGAGCACCAACGCCGCCAAGCTGTTCCACATCTACCCTCGCAAGGTCGGTCCGTCTTCCTTGATCTTTCCTCGAATGAATTCACGATGGCCCCCAACTTTAGGGTCGCGTGGCCGTCGGCTCGGACGCCGACATCGTCATCTGGGATCCTCGAGCCACCAGGGTGATCAGCGCCAAGACTCACCACCACAACGTCGACTTCAACATCTTCGAGGGCATGGAGTGCCACGGTGTGCCCGCGTACGTTATCACCAACGGCAGAGTGGTGGTGGACGAGGGCGAAGTGCACGTCACTCAAGGGGTTGGCAGATTCGTGCCCACTCCCACTTACCCTCCGTTCGTTTACCTCAAAGTGCAGGAAAGGGATGCGGTGAGTGATGCGACTCTCGCGTTCATCTTCGGACGACGTTTATACGAAAGTGTTTTAGGCGGACTTGCCGACCAAGGTGGAGAGGGAGCCGTACAGCGGCGCGGCCCTGCCCGCTCCTTCGCACCCCAACGGCTCGCCGATGCAGAGATCGCTGTCCGAGTTCCCGATCGGCGCTCATCAAGGGGCCGGAGAGTTTCACGCTCGTCCACCCACCAGAGGAGGTTCGAGAAACCTTCAAGACTCCAGTTTCAGCCTCTCGGGTGAATAATATCGAACGGACGACCACGATGGTGCTCGAGCTCGTTTAATATCGATGGTCGTTTGAATGGCAGGAGCGCAAATCGACGACACGCAAGGGCAACGTGCCGGAATCCGAGTGCATAATCCTCCCGGCGGAAGGTCCAGCGGACTCTGGTGAAGGTCCTCGTGGCGGCCGCCGCACGGCGTAACGTAATTACTGGGTGTCGTGCGCTCTCGTTACTCTTCACTTTTTCTCATTCAATGTACCGCAGCTTTTTAAGACGACGATCCGCAATAGTAATGCGGACGATGGCAGCGGCAAAGTCGATCAAAGCTCGGTCGGTGTTTTTATTTCTGCATAATGTGCGATGCTGACCGAGTGTTGCGGTGTATCGGTACCTCGGACTGGTACTTGAGCTAAAACTGCTCACACGTAGAGGGACTCGGAACACGTGTCACTGCCTCGTTCAAAATTGTAAACTAGTGAACTCAGACTTCCATGCTTGTTTAAACAATACAGCATTTGTAGGCAGCTGTCTCTCGCTGCCTACGATAATAAATATTGCATTTCCTGTTTAGATATTTGCAATTTTTTGTCCTTTTTACTTTTTAATAATGTCCATTTATCCATAATAACAGGCATTATATTTTTTCCAGAATTAGTCACGATTATCCTGATAAAGTCACAATATATCCCAGTCCAAGATGTCGGCAAATGCAGCTGTGTGGCAGTGATGCCCCCTCCCCTTAGGATGAAAATAGACTCGCTGGTGCAGGTGTTCTTCGATGCCGACGAGTCTACTTTCATGCTAAGGGGAGTGGGCATCACTGCCACACAGCTGCATTTGCCAACATCTTGGACTGGGATAGACTATAACAAGTCACTGTAAGCAATGAGCTGTATATAAAGGAGGACCAAACAGAATAGGCTGACAACGTACATGCGCAGTTCTCGTTGCCACGCCTACTTTCTGGCGCGTATAGCACCATCCGTCGGAAAAACACGGCAACACAATCGCATTTATACAAATGCTTGCATTATAAGCCAATAGGCCTTTTGGTTTCATTTAAAATCAATGGGTTGGATTCATTAAAAACCAATGGGACCTTTGGATTCATTTAAAACCAATGGGCCCTTTGGATTCATTTGAAACCAATGGGCCCTTTGGATTCCATTAGGACCAATGGACCATTTGGATTGTATTAGGACCAATAGGCCATTTGAAATAGGTTGGACAATATTAGGCCATTGTCAGTCATTACCAGTCATGAAAGTTCACCATAAGTCACAGCAATTCAACGTAAATCACCCCAATATAAACTATAATAATTATTTACATAGGTCTGTTACACGTATATTACTGACTATTTCACCAAAACTTTTATGTTTTAAATAGCCGAATATTCCCCGATAATCTCGTTAAAATTTTAAAGTTACTAAAATAATTTAACATGATAAATCCACCTGACTTAATTTGCATATCATATATCATAGGGCCATAACTACTGCCCCGTGTTGTTCAGCATTGACGGCAACAAATTACAATTGTCCGCCAAATTGGACCAAACCACGAAAAAGGAATCTGGAAATATAAGGTATCAATAAAACTTAATATTTCCTATTTATACATACTAGTATAACATGTTTAAAATACATTACTTTCAGTGCTATGCGAAAGTTTCAAAGTTTGGATAAGAAAGCGACAACCGACAACGAAGACATGTTGCAGAATAGCGTACACCAAAACGCGATCACTCGCATTTCCATTCATACCGGTGCTAAGAATAACGTTCAGAAATTCTGCACTACTGGAGTTGATGGCCAATTGGTTATCTGGGACAACAAGGTAATAGTTAATTATCTACAACTTTAAAATGAAAATTTGTTATCGTATCGCAAGTTATTAATTTCATTTCCATTTTTTGTTGTTGTTCCAGGCAAATGCTGGTTTAAGAAATATTTAAGATGCAGACCGCACCAAATAATTCCAAGACATGCTTCTTGATTAAAAGCAAATTAATATCATAATACAAATGAAGATTTGACTGTTTTCGCCGCACTTCATATATGGGTTTCATTCGAAAATGGATAATTGCAATGTTGCTGAAATAAAGTGACTGTTACATTAAACCTAAATAAATATTTTCCTGTGTCAAAAAATCACAGTAAATCATGACTATGATCATGACCAGACAGCATAAATAATGACTATTGACGCAATGAACTGACACAGTTCCTTGCCTCCCTTGAGTTGAACTTGCCTGGAGTGGCCAGAGAGGGTTAAAGGGTCAGCTTAGCCTTTCACTGCCCCGTGGGAAAGTTGGGAGCTGTGTGCAAAACCACGCCCCACATTCCAATGGATGAGGCAATTGCACGGCAGCCAATAGAAAGGCTTTGTCGCAAGTGACCTCATCCGAAACCAATGGGCGAGTGCCTCGTCGGCCTCACCAGAAACCACCAGATTTCGGGAAAATGACATCATGGTATTGTGGAATTCAATATGGCAAAATACAGAAAAGTTTTCGGACTGTACTAATAATTTGCATGGTAATATAAGGCGCAATTGAGAGGGAGTGATGGGTAATTGGCAATTCGCACCATTATATTGTATAACTTGCTTATGCTTTTGTGGCACATATATTATGCCTAAAGTTAAAGAATCGCTTTTTGTAGCCTAGTTGTTTACAGTATGGCACACCCTATTTTGTATTATCTACATTCATTAGTTCCTCAAATAAAAAAGTGCTAAGCAGTCGCAACAAAATATTGTCCGCATAAAGATTGAGAATCTGGAGCATGCACCAAGTCATAATCTAACAGGTTATTTGGGTATAAAAGCCCAGGGCTTCCATAGCTTGTAGCATCGTTCTTCTTCCCTTCGGAGAACTTTCGAGAGTAGGATGATCTTAAGTCATCAAAAATGAAATGGATCAAAAGTAATTGAAATTAAATTGATAGAAAGTAATTTAAATAAAATTGATAAAGTGTAATTTAAAATTATAATATTGGAGTTATCCATATCCCCATAAATGTGCATAGAGACACGACACGTTTCGCCGTGTCATGGGAATAGACATGGGATTCCTCGACCAAAGTTGGGAACTCTGCCAACATGACCATGATCAAATCTCTGGAAAGAGAATCGTCAAATACTCAAAGCAAAAGTAATTTAAATTGCTTTAGATAATTGATTTTTAATGTAGATTGTTTTAGAGCAATTTTGTTTGGCGTTATTTTATCCTGTATGAACTGATCGATATATATTGATAGAGCCAATGATGAGGGAAAGGCTAAAAGTAACTGCAAACTTTAATTGCCTGTCCTGATGGACAGTGTTGTTCAATGCCCTCGTTAGTAGGACATACCGGCATTGCCCGGCGAAGACGCTCATTGCTCACTTTCGCACATTTGCCGTAACATATCCTTCTAGCGGTGGTGCAGCGTAAATTCGTATTTTCATAACTTCGTGAAGCTACAATTTGGAATTTTTAAGAGCATAACTTCGGCCGTGTTCAGCTTCGTGGTGGTGCAGCTTCGTCCGAGCACAAATTAGCACGAAGCTATGCTTGGACGAAGCTCAACGTGTGCGAAGTTATGCATGTGGAAGCCAAGTCCAGACAAAGTTACGAGTACCTTGTTAAAATATTCTCATATGATGAAATATATTGTAGCCAAACTAAAATTATATCATTTAGTTTTTGATTCATACCTGGTGTCACGTAGTTCTTAGTTTTCCCAAAATTACCCTGTATAATTACGAAAAAATAAGGGTTTAGAACCAGACTTTCGAGTTTCAAAATTTTAATTAATATGAATGATTATAAAAATAAACATGCAAAATACATAAACAAGAAAGTACATGACATCAAACACTTATTAAAGCTTGCCACAACAGCATGGCAAAGGAAGGTGTAAGGGGAGCGAGCATAAGGATAAAGGAAAATAAAAACAAGACATTAAAAACTATGCATATTTAGACAATAGCAATGCTGTTGATCTGTGCTTCAAAATAGAACATGAGCAATAAAAGATATCAATACTATCATCAACAGAATTAATCTGCAATAGAAATCGCTCGGCGAAATAATTTCTGACCACCACTCGCATCACGTGTCTACGCCGAAGTCTTTTAGGAGTTTCCAGATAAAAAAGTGGCTTAAAAAATCTGGCAGGAAAAATCGTCCCGGGATAACTCTACTGGCAAATAAAATATCACGCTGTTTTAAAGAGTTGGCCACACTCAATAATTTTATGCGCGCTAGTAATCTCAGATAATCATATGGTTTGTTCTTGAAAAATCTACCATAGAGTACAGAAACAAACCTGCGTTGCAAGCCTTCCAGGCGAGCAATCAAGTTTGGAGCAGCTCCAGCCAACACAACTGATGCGTACAGCATCCAAGAATGCAGCAGCATGACATTAATGTTAATGGCATCAACCAATGTATTGCCCCTTAGGAGATACGCAAAATTAACTTTAGTTGATGGTTACAATGCCTCAGTGTTTTCTCCACGTGGCTACGAAAATGCAAGCTGCTAACAAAATAAGACCAAGATCAGTAAGCTCGATGTGCCGGGGTATTGTAATGCCTTCGATCGTTTAATCAAACCGCACCCTTTTACGCTTGCGTGAGAATGAGACGACGGCAGACTTTTCAGGAGTTATATTGTTAATCTGAAATGAGAGGCCCAGTTGACCAATTCGTCCACAGCTGCATTCCCTTATGAAAAGCCTATATTCCTTGATGCTTATATACAAAATCCCAGCTAACCCTATTGGAAATTTACATCAGAGGCCATCACAGACCTTAATTCCAGATAGCCAATTTTGAATGAAGGACAATGTGCCCTAATACAACTGTGAAATCCAAATCCAGTCAATTAAAAATTTGGGAATAGAAATCTCACTGAAATCACGTTTAAATTCATCATAATTACCCAAAACAATAAGGGTTCAGATCCAACTTTTGCAAATCAGTATTTTAATTGTACGTAATATGACTATTAAAACATGCAAATTAACTTACATAACGTGAAGCACTAACCAAACAATACATTACAATTTCTTTTGCACCATATTGATGCCAATTGACGGATATTACTCTTCTCCTTCGCACTGTAATTAATGAAAATGATTGGTCCAATTATATATACCTATAGGCCAATATGTTGCCAAATGGATGCAATAAACAAACAATAAGTTTAATCGTGCGAATAATGCTTCACTTAAGTATTTCCAGTTGATTCATTTCGCAGTTAACAATGGGCAATTGCCAGTTACTAGGCATATAAATAAAGAGAAATACAGATTCCTAGCAAATCTATATACCGTATCGCCTCGATTAGCAGCCTCGGCGGCTAATTATTTTGTGACCTTATTTTCTGGGCGCTTATTCGAGGGAAGCGCGTAATTGAGGGAAATGGTTATAAAACAGAAGGGCATTGCTCGCCTTATGTCACTGGGATATTTGCTTTCAAATGTGTAAATGCAAGGGATTTCAAGTCCAATTCAGAGAAAAGGGTGAGTTTGCAGAGTATCTGGCAGTAAAGTGGGGCTAAATTAAGAAAGGGGTGGGCAATTAAGAGGCCTGTAAGTGGAAGGTCAACAATTGAAAGCGGCTGAAATTGGGCATGAAAACGTAGGAGGTGGCTAATCAGGGGAGGCTCTCAAAAACCTTTTCACCCTGAAAGTGGGGTGTTAAATCGAGGGAAGCGTGTAATTAAGGGGCTAGTAATCGAGGCGATACGGTATCAGTTGAAAGCGTATTCTGGACACAAATAGAAAAACTGGTTTCCTTGGATTCCTTGCCTGCATGGAAAGCACCAAACTGATGTGTGATGAACTATTACTTGATCCCACTAACACAATGTAAGTAATAATTACACACACATTTGATGACATGTTTTTAATAAACATTCACTTCATTTATTACTCTTCAGGCACAAGCTGAAATACCTGCCAATGTATAAGGTCAGTCAAGACCACTTGGAAAGGTTATTCAGCTATGTGAGGTCAAGAGGAGGGCACAGCAATAACCCTACCAGCAAACACTTCTCTTCGGCATTTAAAAGAATTCTTGTGCACAGTGAACTGCATGAGGCTGTAAGCGGAAACTGGACAAGATAAGGAATCTTAATACAGCCACATCACCGAAGGCACAAGAAATTGCAATAAATGAAAGCCTTTCTGGGTACAGACTCATAGTGGATGAGGAACCCGTTCCTGCCATTGTTGACCATGACTACTTGATAATCCCTGGTGTAAATGACATTAGCAATATGATATTGGATATTGTGGAGTATGTTGCAGGGTTTATTGTAAGGACTTTGACTAACAGAATTCGCTGTAGTGAATGTACCCGTGAAATAAAATCTGTGGACTGTGACCAAAACAGCTTACTTATGTTAAAAAAACGCGGTGGCCTTACCAAGCCATCACGTGACCTGGTCAAGATTTTAATGTTTTGGGAAAATGTTTTCCGGATGGTGTCTAGCGATAACTCACATTACACGGAATTGAACTTGGTTAACCGCTGTATTACTATGGCAGTTTGGCATGTGCTGCAACATTAACTTATTTCCTAAGTTAAATGGGCATTTTACGGAACACCTGCTGCCAAGCAAAAACCATTATGTGCTGTTGATTACTGCAATTGCAAATCTGTACTTAAATGTAAGATTGAATCATTATGCGAAGCGCTACAACTCCACAATTCATGTTAAAAATATTAGAAGTAAATTGACTAAACTTGTCCTATTTAGCAGCCAGGAATCTAGGTGGCGCTGTTGATCACGCAAAAATGGCGCCGATACCGCTACTGCTCCATGTATTTACAATGGCCGTTTCCAATTTTCGCATCGCATTCGTGCAAATTTTGGAATATGTAGGCATGGAGGCGATAAAAAATGGGAACCACATCATTTGTTGTGGTTTGCTTGAGAAAAACAAACGTAAAGCCCGCTACAGCCTGCAAGCAAGGCTGCAAGGATCGGTATCGCCGCCATTTTCGAACGTATTTTGCGTGTATGTATTTAGAGCTTCGTAAACCGCCACCAGGTGTCACTGACTTCTACTTTCCAAGCGAATAACACGTGATTACATAAAAGGTTTTTTACCATTTGTTTTCTGGCTCAATGCGGATTTCTACTGTGGTTCCTCAAATACTAATTATTGCATAGTTTTAAACAATAGTAAGGTATACAGTTTAATTGGTTTATATCAATATTTCAGTAGTTTATAATGTTTTGTGTCCAATTAGTGTTACATTGATTCTCAAACATCTAAACAGCTTTCAATAAAATGTATGTTGAATAATAATTTATTCCTAAATAATGCTCTAATTAGTTTGCATATATAACAATTTAATATTGACTTGTATCCATATTATGGCTCAGAAAGTATCAAAATATGGG
>JAQIWR010001488.1:0-13612 GCA_034695945.1 Glomeris hexasticha
TCCGATTTGCCAACTTCGATATCATTTATAAAGACTGTGCTGACTGTATCCAAGCCATCAAATTGCAAGTAGATGTTTTTCTTTGATAGGATATCAGGTGTAACTGCAAAGATAACTGTATTTAGAACACAGCTGAGTACTAGCTGCACATTACCAATAGTATTTTTTTCAGTAAATGCCTTCAAAAGTTTTCAAGTAGGTCCAAGTGTCGTACGCCACCCATCTGGTCGTAACATCGTTGAATCTAAAATAAGGGTCATCTATGACACCTGCTTTTTGGAGATCAGTGTAAATGCCACCAGGGACTGCGACGGGAATCTGAATAGCTGCAATCAAAAATGACAATCCAATGTTTTATGAATTGATGTCATGACAATAGCAAACTTATAATTTCATTAGAACTAAAGTAAAAGTGTATTCATATAACTTTATGCACCGAAATACTATACTAAACTCATAGGTCGTATTTATATAACTTTAGTACAGAGTTCAAACACTATAATTTATCTTCAATTAATATTGAAGATTAATTACCAAGTTGTGTCGGTATCTCAATTACAATTGCTCGTTTTAGCAGATATAAATATATATAGCAACATAAAGTTTAAAACTCACATCCGTTTGAATTAACAGCTACCCATCCATTGTCCAAAGGCACATTGACAATTTGTGCATAACACAAATATGGGAATATGAGAAACAATAACTTCAAACTGTAATTTGTGAACATTTTCTTCAAATATCCAGCAGCTCACCACTAAGAAAAAGCAAACCACACATGAAATTACACGAAGCAATGTGTTATACGATGTAAAAAGTAGCTAATATTACTTACATTTTCAGTTAACTGATAAAGATGATGGTTCCACTGATGCACTACAAGTTATCTTTCCAATGGCAACTGTAAACTATCAACAGCAAGACATAAATGCAACTGCGGCAAAAGTCTGATTGCAGATGACACGTGACACAAGTCAATGCCAGAATTTTAACTGCTCATATATATACACAATAAAGTAATTGTAGACTTCCTACTATATAATAGACAATAAAAAGTTGTTGCTGGCATTGTTTAAAACATATTCAGTTGCAATAAACTTTCTCACCTTGCGGCTTTGCAGTTGCTAAAGTTCACGAAGAAAGGTTATATAGAATATTATTATCTTGTAAAACAGGTTATTAAATATGTAAATGAAGTCACTATTTAATCATTAATTGCTGCGCAGTATACTTATGAATTTATCACCTAATTGTGAGAATTTTTGAGATTCTTCCGACCACAGGAACCAAGAACGCTAAAAGCGCGTAAAGTTCAATAACATTTCACATATGAATCTACAAACTTTAGCTTATATATTGTATATGATCGAGGTCACATGATTTAGTTTCGGTCTGTTACACACCGATATGCTCTACTGGTTTCTTAAATTGTATGTTTTTTTTATTTCAACACACAAAACTATTTTTTACATCGCATAAAAATGCATTTCAAAATTTAGCTTGAAGCTGGTCGCACTGCATTTATGCCAATAAATACTCGATAAACATTACAATTAATTTGTACATACGTATAAGCAGTTATGATTAAAATATTCTGCCAGCTAGTGTTGATGGTTTAAATTTCGGAATTCTTTTTAAGAATTGAAAAAACAGCTCCAACTCACATATATGTAGTTTAACAATATGGGAAATTTTATGTCAAATAAAATATGAAGCAAAATCTAATAAATAAATCATTTTTGTGGCCTATATAAAGCTTTATTACCCAATAAATTCTCTCTCTTTTTGGCAAGTTCCATGGCAATAGCGAAAATACTGCGTTATTGCCATTAAAATAAATGAATAGCAAGACTATATCCAATAACAGCTGCTCCAACACAAGTACACAGCTGCTATTGTGTCACAATAAACACAATAGATTGCACAACTGAAATGTGCACCTGTCATTAACCAAAATGGCTACTAACACAAAAAAAACAAAAAAGTATAACAATAGATTAATTACCATGACACTGTACACAATTATATGGATTACTCATTAGATGAGCGAAGAGTAATATAAAACTATGTTATTAATGACTGGGGGAGGGGTCTAATACAGTGAAACCTGTGTATGTTGACCACTCACGGTTAAAAAATATACAGTCACTTTTTAAAGGTGGACAACTTATCGAAAAATGCATGGTCAAAGAGTGTCTATGGTGGTAAATGCACCTGTCTATGGTGGAAAATGTATGGTAATGTGACTTCATTTGGGCCATTGACAGGATGATGAAACTCTATAAAAAAATTCTATTCTGGAAAACTCTATGGCAGAAATGTTTTCCAGTCCATTGAGATACCTCGATCTATAAACAAGTTTCACTGTTCATTTATATCCATAATACTGCAAATTGTGGTCAACTTGTCAGGTTGAAGACATTGCAAAATTATGTCAGCGCACTACAAAAATGTGATCAACATTCTAGCAAGTGGTCAACTTGACAGGTTTCAAAGTAACATGATAATTAGCTGAACTTTTGTTATCAGACGAGTCTACAAAAATGGATTGACACTTTGCACAATGAAACTAGTTTGCGAATATGTCCCCCTCGGGTACGCACACGCGCTTGGCGACCGTACAACGCCAGAAGACATCGCATCTCTGATTTGACAGCACACCATTCTCATCTATGTTCAGCTCGGAATCCCTCCAAAGGCACTGTAACCTGAGAGGGTCGCAACCTGCAGCCACTCTAGCCCACTCTTGGTCCGAGCCAAAATACCAAAGGGCCCTTACTCCACCCGCGACAAGGTGAGCCGCGACGTCCGCTCGACATCCGTACACCACGTTCACCAGTCCTCGAGGTAACGCCGAGTCTACAAACACCTATACCAATTGCCACATGTTAAACCAACCAACCTAATAGATGAAAACGGTCACGTGGCACAAACCTTGACGATGTTTTCGGCATCGCTCCTCACCGGCGAGCTGATGAGGATGACCGCGTTGCCGGCCGTCACCGCAATAGCCACCATTTTAACCAGAGCCGTTATAGAGAGAACTTCAGGACAAGCGACTGCAACTACACCAATAGGACTGCTGGTTTGAAGCACGGTGGTTGCGGAAGCGGCCGCGGATGGTTCCTGCGTGCGTGACCGAGTGATGTTATTTAACCTCAAACTAAAGTAACTGTAGCGAAACTTGCAAACTCGGCCACCCTTACATGCTGACCACCTGAGCCGTGAGTGGTCAACATACACAAGTTTCACTGTACATACATATTACATTAGGCCTCACTTGCATAACTCCAGAAAGATTTCCGGTTTGCACAGCCAATGCCTTGACAGCGTTCGCGCAGTACGGTGCAAACAGCATTGCTGTCTCCTCCTCCTGCTTGGAAGCACACTTCATTAGTTTGACGAACGATTCGCTTGACCGCTCCAAATTGTAAGCTACGTCCAGGAGCCGCAGTGTCCGGCCGTGAGGTGGAAGACTCGACCATCTATAATTCATCATTCGTAACATATCTATCCACATATCCCAAACACAATGTCAATCCAAGAAATAAATGCACATACTCCTTTTGCGCTTTCTGCGCTGCAGAGATGCACTTCCGAAGGCTTTCGGCTGAACTGTGAATTTCCCGGCAAGGGTTGACTACGTGAAACCATCGCGCGGTAAACCTCAGGTGTTTGCACAAATGCAGCAAAGAAGAGTGTCAATGAATTAAGTAACATTTCTTCACAGTTCATCGTACGTTAATACTTAATATACCTCGATTCCACCAACGCTGCCACTGGCGATTGACGGCTGAAGTTCTTGAACTAACTCGGCCACACCCCAAGGGCCGTAAGCCGCATTGATGAGCACAAAGTCAGCCGACACAAGCCGCGATGCCTCCATGGCCATGGTCATGTTTTCCGTCCATAAATGAGCAGCGTTGCTCACACCGGTACTGTTAACCATCGACACGGCTTCCTTAACGGTTCTGAACGCCAGCATTTCGCCTCGTGCCTCTCGAAACTGTTGCACCGAATACAAATACCATCAGAGCGTGCCATCAACTATCGGTTTGATCAACGCACCTGAAGGCAATCCTGGTCACCGTGTACGAGAGCTGCAAGGAGCGATCTCACCAAGCAATCTCCAGTGTCCACGTAATCGGAATTCCTGTCCAGGCTCTTGCCGGCTCTCAGTTTCTGCAGCCGCAGTCTTAGTTTTTCTCTTACGCGTGGGAATACAGACTCTTGGACAAAGAGCCGGAAGTTGACACTGGGCTGCTGCTGCTGTTTAAAGAACCGGAAATAGAATCCAGTTGTGAAGGAACAGATATACACCAGACTCTCGAGAATGGTAGGATTATGAAGAGGCTGGTGCATTTCAGTTTACGCACCGTGACAACCGAACCATCAACTCTGCACATTGCATTTACTACTCCTTCAACAGCACTGTCCAAATCCGCAGACTCGAACACAACGACGACCAGTTGTCTACGGATCGTGACGGTCACATCGGGAGGTCTGGGAGCAATCTCAGCCGACTTTGCTTGAACGAGCCTCGCCTTCTACATTGCCATTACATTAACACTTTCAATTTAACTCCCATCTATCATGATTTCTCTAGAAAATAGCAAACTGAACCTCGAGCGAGCCGATGAACACGACGCTGTCTACATTATCATTTATAGCCATTCCCCACAATGGCCACTGGCAGACCGCAACATGCAGACTGCCATCACCAAACCTGCCAAAACAAAATATCACACAAGTTATTATATTGTTACATAAATGCAAATACGTAGTTAGTACGCACATGTCGCCTATATTTTCGCTATATACATACACACCCAGCTTCAGTGCACAACTCCGCGAAGAGCAACAGCGCCAGGTTGACGTAACATTGCGCGTTACCGCAAGTGACCACCGGTTCCAGACACACGACCGCGGCGTTTCCTGCCGCAAGGATCGGAGCAAGCTTCAATGTCAGCAGTTCCAACTCAGAAGTGGATGGCAAGCTCACGAGGACCACACCTGCAATACAGTTTAAAGGGTTAAATAATGAAATTTCACTTTACTATAGCTTAGATATACGTCAATTGTGGTTTAAATTAATAATTGTGCCAAAGCACACACCTTGTGGGCTCCAACTGCCCCTGTTCCTGCCATCAAAAAGCAGTTCAGAGTAACTGGCAAACTTCTGCATGTGTTCTATAGCTTTCGGTAAGGAAGAATCACGGACTCTGCGAAAAGCCCGGCCTGTGGATTTGCTCTCCAGAACACTCAGAAGATGTACATTGTCCTCCAGCAATTTAACAACGCTTTAAAAATACAAAAAAGAAATAAGAACACCGAATTGAATGGTGACAACCGGAAGTACATGATAAAAGTACCGATTCCAACATTTTCTGCGGTCATCAGGAAAAGGGTTAAGTCTGTAGACGAATTTCCTGGCACTTGACAAAGTCTCCGTAATCTTCTCCGTGGTTGCGCATTTAAGATTGACAAGATATTCGTTTTCCTCCGGGTCCACAACATTAACAACGGAATCGCCTTCGACGATCACCGGACATTTTCGAAACGCGTCCATTTCAATGGAACGAGTTTGCAGCCAAGCCTATTTCAAAAAATCCGTCTTTTATACTGTATATGCAACGCGACAGAAAAAGGATCGCAATAACAAAAACCTTTGCGATTCTCTCGTCTTCCATCGCAATGTCGTAGCGTAACGTCGAAGACTCGGCGATGTCCTGATGATCAAGTTTTACAACCGAGTTCATCGCGTGTTCTTGAATATGGAATGCAAGCGATGTACGATTTCACGGCAACATCAATCAACGTCAACGAACCGAAATCGGCGCTACCGCCATCTACCGAGAAGTTCCAACACTAATAGTCAATGGCGCCGCCGGGGGGCGTGGCTTAAGTGTACCAATCGTAAGCGAGGAGAGCATCGGCCAACCAGATGAGAGCAGAGCATTCAAGCGCTATATAAGGCGGAGAGCTCCAACTAACGGCAATTGTTTTCGAGTGAGTCGAAGTGAGTGCCACGTCGATTTCGCTCTGCAGTGGTGCTGGATTTGACCGTCGTAAACGAGACAAGATTGTGATTTGGATCAAATAATAAGGTGTGCAATGCCTTCGAGAAGCGAAGGAGATCCTGGAAAAGTGAAGGAGAAGCCGGCGTCGATTGTTGATCAACAGACACATCAGGAGTACCGCATTGGCAAACTTCTGGGCGAGGTAAGTGCCTCGCATTGCATGCAATCGCAATAAAACGCCCATGTAGCGCTTTCGTTTGCAAATAACAATCGATCCCTTACATATTAATTAAGTTTCCTATTAGTTTTACTTACCCTGCGTGCTTTGAAGTGATTGTTGTCATTGAAATAGCAACTGCATGTTAAAATCCAATGTTTTCAGCCGCCGCGTATTATTAGCGCAATTCAAACCGAAACGTTCGATTTTTGCGCGACAAACGGCTGTGGCAAAATGAGCAGCCAATCAGGGTGACTGACGTCACGTAGAAGACAAGTCCTGCTTTTCCCCTGTTCCTGGCTGCACTGCAGTATATAATTTCCTTGATGTGCGACGGGTTGGCGCGGATATATCCCTATCGCGGACATCGCGGACGACGTCGGGGCTCTAGGACGAATGTCGGGTTAGCGCGGACTAGAGCGCTCTAGCGCGGACAATTTAAATTGTGTCTTGAGACGTATACCGTACACATTATGTATAAATAAAAATAAAGAGCTGTTTATTTCCATCATATCGAAGTGTGTTGTGTGTTTTTTTTATTAACTTCATATAGCGGACTATTTAAATAGCTAAACTTACACCCAAGCTTACACCACCGCAGTTTATTAAAAAAACCATGCACACGTTTTTTAAACTATACTTTGTAGCCAATCGCGGACTATTAATTTACATTTATTTTACACCATCGCGAACTATTTACAATTATTTTACACCATCGCGGACTATTTTAATAAATTATTTACACCATCGCGGACTATTTACATTTATTTTACACCAGCGCGGACTATTGTAATAAATTATTTACACCATCGCGGACTATTAATTTATATTTATTTTACACCATGGCGAACTATTTTAATAACTTTTTTAAACCATCGCGGACTATTTATATTTCTTTTACACCATCGCGAACTAGTTTAATAAATTATTTACACCATCGCGGACTATTTACATTAATTTTACACCATCGCGGAGTATTTTAATAAATCATTTACACCATCTCGGACTATTTTAATATATTATTTACACCATCGTGGGGTTATGCAGCACCATATACTATACATTTCCAGGTATGTGCCCTTTTCTTTTACGAATGCTTTTCCCAAAAAGTTTCATAACATTTGTGGGTAGAGTAAGGATAGGGTGTAAATCTGCATTTGCTTTGTTCTTGGGTTTGTTTGAGGGAAAACCTTCAAAGTAAACCATGCAGTTCCAGGGAATATGTGATAATTTTATAGCAGATAATTTTATAGCGATAATTTTATAGCAGATATGAATGGCCTGAGTGTGGTGCTCCGCCGTTTGTAATGTATACGAGATGTTTTTGCGATGGAATGCCAAAGCGAAAGAAGATGATATCCCAGTACACCCATCCTTGGGGAAAAATATAAGGTGTACGCATACACAGTATGTATTAACCAAAACCACTTCATAATTAACCGTTTTCATTAACAATGGGAAAAAAGTTATATATGATGGTATGAAAAGCACAAAGTTAGGCCCTTTAAAGGGCCTATAATTGGGCCATTTATATTTCATTTCGACCGTTGAGCCCTTTAGGTTCCATATAATTGGGAACATTGGGCCCTTTGGATTTTATTAGAAACTTTGGGTCATTTAGATCTGTTAGGACAATTTGGCACTTTGGGTCTGTTAGCCTACTTAGGCCCCTATTGAACTCGAAAGCCTCAGAGAAATTGATTGAAATATATACAGTAAAATGCAAAATTTGAATGTACTTATAAATTACAATTATTTAGTAAAATGGTAATAATAAAACTAGTTTAACATGCATATATATACATAACATTCTCTGACTTAATTTTAATTATATGGGACTACGTTAGTGCTCTTTGTGCACATGAAATTGGCCTGCATATTAATTGTGAATGTTTGCTCAATTTCTTAGGGTGGATTTGGACGTTGCTACCGCGTTACAGAAGTTTCCAGCAACGAAAAATTTGCTTGCAAGGTGACCCGCAAGCCAAGACATGTAGAAAGAAAGGTAAAGTTGGTGTGGGTCAAAAACTTGCACAAAACAGACCAACTAATGTTTATTTTCCAACAGCTTCCTCGAGAGATCGCAATACATCGGGGGCTCAACCATCAAAACGTGGTTAAATTTTATCGATTTTTCACAGATGCATGTAATATGTACATGCTTCTGGAATTGTGTCCCCGTCGGGTAAGATTAAATTACACCGCAAAAACATTTCTGGCTTAAATCTAATTCGTTTGAATATTTCAGTCTTTGCACTCGTTTCAAAAACACCGGAAGACATTCTCCGAAGATGAAACTAGACACTTCATCAAGCAAATTGTGTCTGGGTGTAAATACCTGCATGAGATCCGTGTTGTCCACCGAGATCTCAAGCCTGGCAACATATTGCTCACGGAAGATCTCCAAGTCAAGATAGGAGATTTCGGTCTGGCGACAACACAGAGGTTTGACGGGGAACGAATAAAGTAAGTCATTCAACTTACACCGAATGTGTATTCTTATATTTCTTCTTATGTATGTAACACTTATATGTATCACTGTTTCAGAGGACGTTGCGGGACAACTAATTACATGGCCCCCGAGGTGGTGGCCGACAAACTTTACGGCCAGGAAGTGGACGTGTGGTCGGTCGGATGCATGGCGTAAGTGTTAACTGATTATTATGTTTTATAATCACCATAAAACTTTTAACTTCAAACGCAGGTACACTTTGCTGGTTGGTCAGCCACCGTTCAAGACTTCATCCAAAGAGAAGACAATCGCAAGAATTAAGAAGAACAAATACAAGATTCCACCTGGCATCGGTCCGGCTGCCCGCAAGATGATGAAGTCCCTCCTTAAAGGCAATCCAAAGAAACGACCTACAATGGCGGAGATCTTGGACCACAAGTTTCTGACAACAGGTTTGTATTTCTGCGCTCGCTTTTAGCAACTGGACGGATACCATTTGGATTAATTTATCTTGATTTCAGAATATTTACCATCGTGCCCGACGCTGGAACAGAAAGATGACGATGAACCGGAAGTGTGTCATGAGACTTACGTGATGACACCATTACCCCTTGTGGTCCAAACTGAAGGTATTTTTTCGATGCCGCAGTTGTTTAAATCCATGCAAGCCGACTTCAAATTTCTTTGCTCATCCTAGCTCACCAACTAATTGATGGCGATGCGGAAGAGCTATATGCAGAGTGGATGCGCCGTTTCGCTGAGCATGGCCTAACCGAGTTCAACAGCACAGAACCCTCTCCAACGTCGGATGGACTGTGAGTATCTAAGTTATTATTCGTACATGTGGTAAAGTTTGACTATATACTGTGTTTTAATCGTAGGAACAATAAACCTTGTGCTGGGAAGAATGATGTGGAACATGGCCACTCTTCACAACCTGTTCCTGCCAATCTGACGGCCAAGCGGGTGACTCCATTGAAGAGTTTCAGAAACTTTATCAGTGAGCGCCTGCTACAGATACGAAAGTTGTGCAGAAACATTTTTGACCGCCGAACCAAAGCCGAACCAACAAATGAAATCGTGTAGGTCGGCACAAGCATCGCCACCGTCATATGGATTGTGACGTTTCAAGTACATTGCCCTTGCAAGTGGGCCACAGGTACACAGAGATTACATAAACCGCGGATTCAAGTGTCAGTGCATTTTCTAACACTTTGTTCTTCACGACTTGTGAGGCAAGTTAATTTTTTCAGGTACAATATTCCACAGGACAAAGTAGGTAGGTAGGATCAAGTGAAGTTTTGTGTGTGTGTGTGTGTGTGTTGGTGTTTGTGTGTGCAGTGTGACTATACTTTGATTAATGGGTTCTTGGTACCTCCCATGGGGGGTACCTTCTTTCCCAAAAAAAAAGAACCCTGCCTAATAAGGATGCAGCGTTGACGACGCGGCAGGGCTTACAAGTTAACCAATCATTACAGTATTGGTTAACTTAACCAATGGCATCCTTCCCATACAGAAAAATACTGTGTTTTGTACAAGCACCATAAAACTGCACTTTAGTTTATTTTTATGAATGAAAAGTGCAATGTTATATGATACAAACTGCAGTATATTTTTCTGTAAGGGTTAATACGTATAGGCTATCTAGAAAGTTTGCGGCACTTTTATTTTAAAACACATATTGAGTATCTTGTAAAATCATTACCTATATGTACATATGCATTGTAGAAATATTGTTAATTAACATTTAGCATTTTTACAACAGTTTTGTGTTTTAAAATAATCAACCGCTAGTACTTTCTGGATAAACCCACGTAAACTTTTTTGAATGAGTAATTAAAGGTGAACTGTCATGGTTTTGTAACGTATACCCTGAAACTTGGCCCAACCACTTAAACATTTGTGCCAAAAAATTATTATAGGAACTGTAAGCATAAAAAGTTTTATCGTTTCATATGGAGAGTATGGTGTGCAGTTTGCACACCATATTCGCAGATTCCATCGCCATGAAACGATAAAACTTGATTCTAATAGCTCCTAGAATAATTTTTTAACATTCTGACAGCGCCACCGTTTTTTATAGACATGTTTTCAGTGGTTGGGACAAGTTTCAGGGTACGTCACAAAACTGTGTCATTTCACCTTTAATTAAATGCTAAAAACGGTTCTCGTGCGACGCGCGAATTATCCAACCAATGAGCTCATTGATCCAACCAATTCAACATTTAAACAGTCCCATGTAAATATAAATTCGTACTTCGTTTAGAATGATACATCATGTATTTGCAAGCTAAAATCTATTTATCTTTACCAAAATAATTAATAGTAAAAAATGGAAGCAATACAACTTTTAACTACTCATCAATTTAGTTCAGATTTTTGTTTTCACTACAGCGCGGTGTAAATTCCACCCTATTAATTTGTTTCATATTCCATCATCAACATCCTATGTAACACTATAAATACATTTTCACTGTTCTAATTCATGCTTTTCAGGAGGGTTTAAATTGATAAATCATGACTTTTCCAGGATTTTCAAGAATTTCATGACACGCTGTAAAAATTATGTACATAATAAAAATTAAGTTGTACACAGTCAAAAATAACAATGTTTTACATTTTTCTACCATAAAATTATAAAATGGATAAATATCACAATAGAAATTCAACTTATCAGCAAGTGCTGTGTATATTTATTTTGCAATGTGCAGTGAAATTAAAATGTAGGTGAATTGAATCTTGGTCCAAGATTGAATGAAAGTAAAATGTCATCTGGTCCCATTTCATTTGAGCAAATACAGATACACTATTTGTAAAATAAATATGAATTGTTTGGTGTATATATATGGGAGGAAAGAATAAAAGTGGGCAGTTTGCCATGTTAAACAAAGCGGTTGATTCAAAACAAATGGTTAGTTGAAAAACTAATATATAATCAGTTCATTGCACACATGTTTTATAATTAAATTACATGTTTGTATGAATCCAGGCTGCAATTTATACCTTTCCCAAACCACAAGTTTTTGTAGGAGTGTTCACTGAAATGAAAATCAAATCGGCTTCTTGGATGGCATCCACAGTATCGGTTGTGAAGAATAGATTCCGACCTCTGCATTTCTTCACCAACTCCTCTAAACCAGGCTGCAATGTGTAGAATTTTTTCAATAGCAATTCAAATATGGCGGGCAAATTGGGCATTGGTCATTGGTCATTCACCTCAAAAATAGGAAGTTTATCTGAATTCCACTGTTCGATTCTTTGTTGATTCTTGTCTGAAACTGTCACCTTAATTTCGGGGCACATCAGCGCAATAACACTACAAGAAGGACCTCCAACATAACCGGCTCCCAGACAGCAGATGCTCTTGATAACCATTTTTTTATCGCCGATCGTTGCGCCCTCTATTCCTGCAATTCATCAAAAAACCGCTATCTATACTATTTGCGCATCATAAAATTATATTCGGCGAAATTCAGCGAACGTATTGCGCAAAAAACCGGTTAACCTTGATTACTCACTTCATGCGAAAACAACGAGCAAAATGTCACACGCTTTTTTAAAATCTCCAATAGCGGTTGACGTGGACGCGGCTTCCGCTAGGTGGCGTTTACAGAACTCATTAAATAACCGTTTCTACGTCATGCTGCCATCCCATTGGCTGACTACAAACGAGCTCGTTGCTGATTTGCGCAAATTGGATCTGTTACGTCATAACTTTGGATATCGCATCGCATATCGATAAATATCGCGATAGCGCTATTCATACCGCGAATTTCAAATCAATTTTGTTCCCAAAATTGCATCGAAAACGTGGGTAAAATAATGTAAATAAATGAAATAAACAGGAAATGCAATCAATGCGCTTCGGTGACGTTTGTTTTCCAATAATTAATTGCAATCTAGCACCTATGTTGTTAAAAATCCGGCTAGTTTACCGTGCTTTCATGTATACAATGGTGCATCAAAATGGCCGTCAAAATATGTGTACATGTATGTGTAGTCCATATTTTATTTAGATATTCAGTCATTGCTTTAACCTTAAATGTTCCCAATAATATATTGACATATGCAATGTCCATTCGTTAAAACAAAATGAAGTATAATTAGCAGAACATACGTTACCAATTATTTAAATGTCCGGTGGGACTGACTCGCGGAGTATACGTAGACACAATTCAAACTATTAACTTTGTGCTTATATTTCCAAAGGCAGCAGAATTGTTGACCCACACACGCACACTGAGGCCAAACAGTGAGCTTGCATCACTGTGAAAAGATGATGCACCTGCCTTGAAACAGGAATCCAAAATATGTGAAAAAACTATTTTTTAGGGGGAAAAAAAGCCAATTGAGGTAGCTGAACCTTGGTCCAAAGCTGAACTGCAGAATTCATGCTGTTGCACGAGACTTGACTTTAAACACCAGTGTGATATACTGCAATTGTAAAACACCATTGTAACCAGCTATTTTTAATACACGCAAACATATAAATTTCAAATTATCCATGGCGAGAGTCCACGTGTATTAATACTGAAAGCAGAAAAGCTGGGATTTACTTATGATTTATTTAATATTGGAGAGACAAATAGATGACACAGCAATTCTATAGTAGTAAATAAATTTAAAAACTGCTTTTCTTGCAAGTCAAAGGATACACACTGTTACTCGGCCTTGGCATACGTAAGCTGGATTAAATTTCCAATACAACCATAATATATAATTTGAAGGCTATTTACGTACAGTATTATATTGAGCTAATGTCAGCGAGAGAATATATTTTAATACTATCAGCTACGGCATCTGCGGTTGTCAATTCCCACGCGTAAAACTGTACCACTGTTTCACTCTGAACAAGATGGAAGCCGTTATCCGAAAACCGGCCTTTTATTCCTGATGCTTCCAACCATACGAAAGCAGCAACTG
>JAQIWR010001489.1:0-13610 GCA_034695945.1 Glomeris hexasticha
CGGTAAAACGCTAATAACTTTTGTTTTTCAATTTTTAATCGATTTCTGCTTTAGCCAGTGTTATAAGGGATACAATAACTACTGAAAAAGACGATTATCAGGGTATGCTCCAAAACCATGTCAGTTCTCCTTTAAATTTGAAGTCCACTGTATTGGTGACAAGTGCAAAATGCTTTAATAATTTATAAAAATATTGAACCTATACTGAATTTCATTGAGCCAACATTTGTTGGCTTCACACTGTTTATCTATCACATTGCAATAATTCCAAAATGTGAAGTTTCTTCAGCAAAAACTTGCCTGCAAATAAAACTTTGATGTCCTAAAATTCAAGATTTTTATATGTGACATTTATATCTGCAAACAAAAATGTATCTTATTCACAAGTGGGTTTTTCCATATTTGTTAAAAAGGGTCCTTTTCCTACCTTGTTGTTTATATCTTTTATGAATGCAGTTTATAGCATAACAAGATGTAATAAAGCTTTGTTTGTTTAAAATTTATTAGTGCACTCAACTATAATTGCATTTAGTATTTTGCTGACAAAATATAATGAGACTATAATAAACTTTCCTGTCTGAAAATTTATTCTGCAATGCAGATTTCTCACATGTATGCCATTAATTTTAAATGCCAGGAAATTTACTGAGAATTTTCTATGTATACAAGAAGGTGTATATATATATATTTGCTCGTACAACATTTTGGAGTATGTTTTCAATTAGGATGGTTAATTTTCAATATACTACATGCAAGTATGATGTTCTTACAAGTTTTATTCCCTTTTTAAAAGTTCCTATGCGAATAAATTCTAACGAATTTCGGGATATTTTAATTTGTAAGTTCAATTTAGCTCTACATAACGGTGTTCAAACTTGCCCCACGGTTGACTGCAGTAGCTGATTTGGAAATACAAAACCATTTCAGCTAGAAATAAATTTTTAGAGAGGCTTCATTCAGTTTCTTACGCCGTTTCCACTAACAAAAAAAATTGTTCCACCTTTGACTTTTGACAAATTGCCCTGAAGTCAGCATTATTTATGAACAGCAAGCTTATGCCTGCTACGTTATTACAGTATTTCAACAGTTGCATTTCGTATAGTATTATTTACTGGGATATTTTGCCATATTTTGAAAAAAATAATGTGACAGGCGGCCATTTTAATTGATCATATCTATAAACTTCTCACTTCACTTGCAATGATGCAATTGTATACAAAATGCTGAACTGCATGCAATGAATTTCATTGACATAAACTAAATAAATTTTACAATATAGAATATAATATAGGGTTAATAACTAAAAGTTGACTAACTTTAGTGGAAAAATAAGAACCGGGTCTTAAAGTAACAACTATTCATGCAATAAGTTTTAAACCAAAACTGTATAAGTGAACATGGTAAAGTAGGTTATACAGTCCAGCCCAAATCTTTCCTAACTCTTATGCATTTGATCTATACATCTTGAAGGTAAAAGTGGAGTTTCTTAAAGATGTAGATCTATATCTTACTTCTTTGCACTTTAACAATAGATCGACAGCTACTTTCAATTCACGCCTAGATATCAAACTGTCTAAATGCGACAACTTTTCTTCGAATTGAGCTGAAAAGCTGCCAAATTCAAACCACTCTATTTCATTGGAAACTTTCAGTTCATAGTGCTGAAATGGTGCATGAGTGGTAATGTACTTTCTACGAAAAAGCACACAGTAAAGTAATATTAAGTATTGTGGACGATCGTGATTTTTCCATTAAAAAACAATGTGCACAAGTGTCTGTGTGACCTTTCACAACAGCTGGCTTATAATAGCTTTGCACTGTGTCAACAATAATATTATACACCCACATAAACATGTACTTAGATGGCAAATAATTTGTAATGTCATGTGTGTCCCATGTTATAATCCAATATACAATTGTATATTAACTTAGTGCTCATTGTTTAAAATTAAGTTTAATTTTCCACATTATTTATAATGCTGAAGGGATGGTTTTGAAAGAAGTTGTGCTTAATATTTGCAATATCTAGAACACTATTTAATTACATAACCAATTTTTTTTAAATTGTTTAACTGTTCAGTATTATTATGACATCAGTCAATTTGACAATTTAAAACAGTAAATTTTTTTATAGAAGCCAGGCTTTTACATTCAAATTTTGGATTTTCAGGATGGGTTTCTAATAGAAACCCGGCTTCTATTAGAGACCGGCTTCTATTAGAGACCGGCTTCTATTAGAGACTGTCTTTTGTTAGAAAATATACGCGGTATATTGATTGGTTGTTTCATAACTTTTAATAGCATTAAAATAGTTCTGAAACTTAGGCAAGCCATGTGTATGTCAAAGAATTTGTGGGGTGTAATATATAAGACGAGTTGAAATTTCATGTGCATGAAAATAATGTTTGAACAATGATATAAATTGCTTACTTACCTACAACATCAAGATATCCCAGCTGAGACTTCATCGGGCTGGTATTTATCTGAAAGAAAAATCGATATAGTGTATTGGAAAATTGTTATAACATTGTACTCGTATTACATATTACATTTAGTAATGTTATATCCATTATAATTAATAATTGCTGTATAACGTACCCTAAATGGAGTTCTATGTACTCGTATTGACATATAATTCTACTTGAATAAATTTCTTAATTGTTGGACAAGATACTAACCTGGCACATATAACGTCCTCTGTCACTTTCCACTGCATTATTTATATGAAGATGCCAATACCTAAAATAAATGAACATATTTATAAGTTTGCGGACATATAAGAAAATGTATCTGTCTAATGTTATTTGGTAGTTGTGTTCTGAAAGGAGCAATATGATACTGGTTAAAATATAGTGACTGCTTTAGACATGGCTGAGTAAGAAATGTAATGTTGGCTGAAGTAATGTAAAATCGTTTTACATTTGCATGGTGTAAATTATATCCTGGAGTGCGAATGGAGTTTAAAGAAATGTGCTGCAAGGCATTTGATGTCAACGCAGACATCATTAAGTGAATACCAAGGGTGTCATTAATCCCAATTGTTTCCTTGATATTCAATTGCACTTGTGATGCTGTAGACAATAGCGAACGTATCTTCTAATCAAGATTATAATTTATTTGATGCTCTAAACTGCAACAAATGGCTTGACATTAAATGAAACGCCTTAGAAATTCAGACTAACGTAATATTGGGCAATGAAAGTGAAGAATTTTTTAATAAAACTCTTCATTTAATATTGCTACCATTACTGCTAGTTATATGAATTTTATTTTATTATATCTAAACGACGTGGACATATATAGTTATTGATGATAGATTATAGTTTCAAAATTTGTTCAATCTGAATACTTAGAATAAAAAATTCAGCGTTATCTGGAGGGAATCTTTAATTGGTGTAGTTCAAATTAGTTACATATGTGAACTATCTATTAATTGGGTGAAAGTCATTGTATTTGCATGACCATTTTCAGTAAGCACCTCCTATTGCTAAAATGGCGGCTGTAGTGGTGCCCATTTTGCAATTTCATGGGCTGAAAAAAAAAGTTTTTTCCGCTAAGGACTCCATTTTTTGGAATTTTTTCAGCCAATGGCAGAACAATGAAAAGGGTCAATTCTTATATAGTTTTAATTATTATATTGGTAGCTGATCCAAATACCTGCCTGCATTGTCATAAAAAGAACAATGTAAATAATTCATGCATGTATTAAATTTCGATTCAGGATTCTAAAAAATAAGACATTCCTCCCTTTTCAAATAAAATAATTTGTAATTCTAAATGGGTGTTTGTTTAGTGACTAAGTATTTTCGAATAGTCTTTCCCCTTTAACTTGATGATTATTGAGAATGTGAGAGCATCATCAGGGCCATTTGTGATTCTGCACGTGTTGCGGCACAATGGTTCGTGTAAGACGTGAAATGGTTTGCCAATGATCTGTTTGGGCCCAAGTTACCTGTGATCTGCATAGGAGAGGTTTATTCTGTAATTTCGCGTTATCACGTGATGATGAACTGTAAGGATAGTCTGCGAGTCTGCTCGAATCCAAGCTATCTGCAAAAATATACTCAAAATTTGTATAAAATGTCACATCTGACCAACTTTTCTTTCATAAATATTTAACAAACGATGGTGTTATATGCAACAAAGTTCAGAACATGTAATCATGACGTCATTGCCACGTTTCTGATTGATTAATTGATGCTGAATATATTATTACAATCAAAATATAAAAATTCAAATACTGTACGTCAATTTGCACAATGTTGGGTAAAACCACACATGCCATAATATTCAATCTCACGTATTGAACTTTGTTATTTACACTGTTTTCCATTGTACCCCTATATATCCTTTTATTTTTCAGCTACGTAAATCAGCAGTGCACATAAATAAACATTACGTTGTTTTTATTAGCAACAGTATTATTTTTCTTGGTAGCATTTGGTTATATATTTTGTATTCTTTTTGTGTCTACTCGGTTGAATTTTTGCGGGAGAGTATTTTATTCTTGTTTATTTAAATGTTTGAATAACAAACACTTTCATTGAAATTGAACTAACATGGAGGGCATATTTTAAATACTGATTTTATAGTGGAGTTAGTGTCCAAATGGTTCTCAACTTATTCTCAATATTTAATTGGGTGATGAATTTGTTAACATATGCATGGCTTAAAGGTGTACTAACAAGGTTTTGTAAGTTGCCCTGACTTAACCTACACTTATATAACCTGTGAAGAAACGAATTCGTTAAAAGTTATTAGCACAAAGTTTATAGTTTGTCAGATAGGAGGTCGGCTAGAATAGGGGAACCTCCTAACTTAATTACCCCGCCGAATTTTTAAGTTCAAATAACTTTTTTAATAATTTCTACTGAGATTTTATGCAGCAGTTGCTTTCTTCGTGGTTTTTCTCTATGTTGGCTAAATTTCAGGGTATTTTACAACACCTTGTCAGCCCACCTTTAATATGAATCTCATTTTGTAAATCGATTTTTGTGCCAATTGTTAACACGTTAACATGGGGATGGCTTCAAATATAAAATGACTGTAATGAATGCATAACGATAATGATGCGAGAAACCATTGAACATTGGAAACGATATACACTGTTAAAATGCCTGTTTCTATGACGTTGTTTATTATAATATAGAGTAATAACATTTTAAAAGGCTATCCTAATTTATGGTTTGCCTGTTTATTTAGATGGTAATTACGGCTTTGCGCAGGAGAAAGTCGACTCCATTAAAAGGGGATACTGTAACGAGACAGTAAACTGGTGGTTTATTTTGACGGCACCATCGATACCTACTTTCTTCACATTACTGGCAGCGAAAGGTACTGTAATTAAAAATTATCTATTTTTTATTCTTCCTCTATGTAGAGTTAATAGCCTATTTGTATGGTACTTTTGGGAGTCCTCTCAGCCTTCTGGGCTCTATTATCAAACTTACTGACCATCCCTCATATTTTGTCTGTTGTTTTAGCTCTCAAACTTTTCAGTTTATTATATCACTAATGTCTAATTGCTCTGTTACTATGCTTTTACTAAATGAGATGTAAAAAGAGAATGATGCATTTATCTTCATTACTTTGTATGGTAGTGATTTATCAAAACGACCTTTCTGAATTCCTCAATCAGCACATAGTATATACACTATAAGTATGGTGTAAGTTATTAGATGCTATATAGGGATATACTGTACCTTGTAATTTCCGAGATTATTGACCACACATGTCAACTGTGCATTACGGCCAATTGGGACACTCACATTCTGCACTGGTTCGGCGAATTCAGGTGCAATCCTTGTAGTGCCTATGTACAACAGAAAGAACCAGAAGTTTAATTCATTATGTTGCAATAGGGAAATTTTTTAACGAACAACAGGGATAATCTATATAGTTTGGTCAAGCACAAAAGCACAAAATAATTGAAAATCAATTTTAAAGATGAAAACGAGAACATCATATTTAGTTGCAAATCTATCTTAAAGGTGAACTGACACGGTTTTGCAAGGTACCCTGAAACTTAAACTACTGGTAGAAAAGTCATGAAGAAAGCAAGTGGTGCAACGAAATCTCTGTGGAAATTGTAAAAAAAGTTATTAGCCCTCAAAGTTTGCTCGTAAGAGCGTTTAGACGTCCTTACTGGATGGCCCCCTATCCAGAAAGCCAGGGGATCATCAATTATAATGGTCTTGATAAATCTACGGTCAAACTTTGACATCTAATAACTAATTTCCACTGACATTTTGTTGCACCTCTTGCTTTCTTCGTGACTTTTCTTCAAGTAGTTTAAGTTTCAGGGCACCTTACAAAACCATGTCAGTTCACCTTTAAACTAATGTTGTATTGTGCTTGGGGAATAACCAATCCTTGCTGCGTGATACATATTACTAAAGTATATTTTATTTTTGTTTAATTGTAACATAAGTTAATAGATTTCAGCATATTTATTAAATTGGTTTATTCCTGGGTGATAAAATTGTATATTTTTATCTGTTTTGATATGAAATTGTTGTTCTCAGTAGTCGAATGATAGCTACGTCTTGCACTTAACCTAATATACCTACTGGATGTCTAAATTGAAAATGCTAATCAGTAACTTTGTAACCATTTCTTTCTTCTTTTTTTTTAAATAGGGCTGGCTACTCGAAATGACTGTTTTCTTTCCTTTAACTGTGTAATCTACTGGTTGTATGTCTAACTGTATCGTTGTGCAATTTGCATGTTTGCAAGAATTATTACTGGCGGTGGAGATTGGTATCTGCTCTACTATATACCTACGTATATAGGGGTTCATTTACTGGAGCTGCACGACAAAGGCAGCCATCTTATCTAGTTTACTGAATACACATAGGACCTGCTGCATTCATGCAGTCGACAGCCACAGTCGTAAAAACACATGCACTATGAGAGACTTGTAGGACGTAGAAACAGAAATGGGCAAGCATTTATCAGATAAATCTGCACAGATATATCCGTGGCCTGCCTGGTAATCTAATTACTGATGTACATATCAAGCAAGAATTCCTTTGAGACCATGGAGTCAAATTAAACAAAGCAGATTTGATGAAAGTTAATAAACTGGCAGGGGTTCTAATTGGTATTTTAGATAAATACTCCAACATTCTGTGGTGTTGTTGTTGTAGCAAGATAATCATTAATAACGTATAACAATAATGTTGTTCCATCTTTAGTTGCTATTTTTTAAATCCAGTAATTGGAGCAGTATGACGTCAATCATATACGAAAATGATGATAACCCAGTTTCTTGTAATTAATGGAGCAGTATTTGCTGATAGGAGAATTCTTCCATCGTAACAAACTATATTTATATAAAGCATCTGTTTGCTGGTTTATACCTAAATTAATTATTAATTAATGAAACTTGAAGAATAGTATAGATTTTTCTATATTAAGCCACATTTCTAATGGCTGTAATTCATGTACCATGCTAATGAAGTCTGTAACAACCGTCTCCAAACATCATTGAAGTAATTTTCTCTCAACTTCCGGATATTAAACTACTGTAACATATACATATAATGCAAAAGAAAACGATAACTGCATTTTGCAAAATACTTCGATGGCTGTTTCTTGTAAATAATAATACTTGTAGTATAGGTAAATAGGCCAACTATATAATAACTGAACTTTACTGTTCTTGAGTTTTCCCCAGTTTTCCCCAGTTTGTAGTACTTGAGAATTTAATTACTACGAAGTTTACTAAAAATGGTAAGTTAAAGGTGAACTGACAGGGTAAATTTATTGCAAACTATTTCTCATGAAATATTTTCTATGCATGAACAACATGTATTTGCATATGTGCAATTTTATTCACAGTTTTCCACCGGTTGGTTTTTAAAATAAAAATTCGCAACTTTACCCCAAAATAGGTCCTCAAAAGTCCTCATGCACTCAAAATTTACATTCTGGACAGTGCATATGGCATGCCACTTGCACCAAAACGTACTAAATGCCTACTGGCTATATATGCTGATGGCTTCCCCACTAGATATGCTACAACAAACTCTCCATAATAGAATTTTCCCCCTCCTATAGCCCCTCTGCACAGGCCCAAAAACACACAAACTTCAAACTGTTAAAACGCTTAACTATTATATAAAACAAGTAAACTCAATTTATTTAAATTGATTGTAATGGATGCTTTATTGGTATTTTGAATTGCATGAAACTGGATTTTTGGCAACTGTGTAAGTTGTCTCATTTCTAATTGTCTTTTGGGTTCAACTTTAGTGATTGCAATTACATTGCTGCTGATGCTATATGTGTACATGCATTACGTTGAAGGACCAGTCTGAAAGAAAAATATTGAATTTGGATAACATTATGCGGGTATATTCGTTGTAACCCATACTTTTGCGTTCTTATAAAGTACCAATTGTCGTTTTAGCCTTTCACAAGCTGCATGCAGTGTAAGCTTTTCTGCTCTTTTTGGCGAGATGGTCGAGTGTGCCCAGGAGCGTTTTTCATACGCCAGCTCTGAGAAAATGATATTTCTCTCAAGAGTCTTAGATATATATTTCACATAGCTTGCTGTATATATGATTTTTCGAGCAGCATGCAGCTCTATATAATATTCTTTCATTTTTTCTATACTCCTATACTTGCTTTGACGAAATTCCAGCTTAAACTCTGCATGCCAGTGCTTTCAGATAGAGATAGTGGAAAATGACCACTGTGACTGACTTCTTTCTGCCTACTGTGCATTACCCATTCATTGATGATTTTCTATTCTATATACCACGTCAGCTTTAATTTATTGAGTTTTTCCCCAGTTTTTCAACACCTTGGTGCTCGTTGCTTTTCTGGTCGATAACACGCGATGAAGAGAGTAGGAAGAGATGTAGAGAGATGTGTATATATACCTAATTTGGAGGAAATTAGGATTGCATAGATCTATATATATGAAATGTAAAAGCAAGCCGTATGCGGCTTTAATCCGTTCTTCATTCCACACTCCCAAGTGCTTGCATTTGCTTAATATGAATTAAATAGATGAGCAATTCAAATGCAGTTATGTTTGTTTTACACTACTAGCTTCATATCCGCAACTGAAATGCATTATTACTTCGCTTTAGAACTGAGCGCAATTAAATTCACCAGCCAACCTTGAAATGAGATAGGTGTAGCCTACATACTGGGTATTCCAATATGGCTTACCTGCAATGCTCATGAACGTGTTTTTAAAAGATGCATAACAAAGCGTATATTGTTGGGAATAGACTGAAACTTTTATACTGTATTAATTACTGTATAATTGACAACTTCCTAATTTAAACTAGGGGTCTACCTTTTTTAGTTGAAAAGATAGAATACGGTGTGCGATCAGTTTAGCAAAATTTTCCATTCACAAGGAGTTATTGCGATTATTAACATACTTCTGGAACCCCAGGTATATAGTAATCATATGCATGTTAAATTCAGAGTACATTGAATTTCAAGTTATGTATAGCTGAATCAAAACTTCCTGTTGAATCATTCTGAACATCTTTTATGTAATCGTACCAGGTGCTTTTTCTCCCATATGGGGAAAGTTATTTTTCCAAATGTCTTTTTTAAACCAGCAGATGGTACAATTCAATAAAATCAGTTTTTTTGTGAGTTCCACGAGAATAGTCGGTAAATGTGGCAAAAATGGTACTTCCCATAGTTTCTAAACGTGACATACAAAATAATGAAGGAAATAATCGTTATGGGGCGAAACAGGCTTTAGGTTTCATGGACATAGAGGATGGCTGGTCTATGCTGGTAGCCATTTTGTTTCCTTTTGTACTTTATGGGCATTCCTATTGGTCTTGGCAGTTCCTGACAAATGAGGCCCATGATGAGCTTTTACAAGCTTGCAATTTGGTATGGTTCATATGTTCTAAGACTAGTAACAACACTGTCCGAAGTTTAGCATAATACAAACTTTTGTACCCATTCGCATGTGTAATACTTACTGACACTTTGAAATACCCATAAACCTGCATCTATTGTTGTTATAATATAGCATCGATTCGATATTCACTCATGAATGTAACATGAAATTCGTTATGTTGTTAGACTTTTGCATATGTATGCATGCTTCAATAATTTCTCAAGTTGTGTTATGTTAAGTTTGTTGGTCTAGCTATATAGTAATATTGCTCCTCGAGAGCGATGTCTGTCTTTCTCTCTTTCGAAGGCAAAATATTCGACCATAATCCAAAACTCCCCAGCATTTTTGGTTCGCTTCAATGATGATGAACAATAGGAGTGGCTTTGCATTCGAGACGAATTTGGAAAACAATGTGGCCTGTTTAAGCGTACAAGCGAACACAAAGAACTGGTGGTTTGCAGCTCCCACCTCGTGTTTTGCCATATTATACTCGTAAATACGTAGAATACTGGCTTTGCTGCTTTCTTCCTTTAGATCGGCGTCTGAAAGGAATTGTGCTCAATTACAAATGCCGATGGCTATGGCATCTTATGAGTAAATTAATCAAGATGACGGCATGGGCTGGGAGCAGGAATCGCTCGGTCGTCAACGAGATTGCTTCTGCGAATGAGCCAATGTTGCGCTTCAAAAAGTCTGCTCCCATTTCAACGTCCGTCGTTTTCCACGAATAGCTATTGGGATTCGATTCGGAAGGGGTTAATGTCGAAAATCAGCAGCACTACTCTCTCTCTCTCTCTCTCTCTCTGCTGGTATAGCATATAGCCGTTGGGGGTGGAGGAGGAGGAGGAGGAGGAGGAGGAGGAGGATGGGAATGTGGTGGCATTTGAAGATGAGGCAAAGACTTGAGCAGAACGTTTCTTGTTAAAGGCGAGGCAAAGATTGAGACAAGAAGGAGGTGGTGCCATTATTCTGATGCCACTTTTCAAGACAACCACTACCACCACCACCATCGCCACCACCAATAATAGATCGTTACCGATGCCAAGTTGAACTAGTGTCTGTGGCAAAAACCCCCTGCAGACGTTCCCTGAGCCGCTGGCATCTTCAACACTTCACCAAACCAAGCATTCCCAGAAGAGTAATTTAGCTAGAGATGCAGGGCATTAATGGACTGTTTGGGCCCGAGTTGGTGCAGGACTACGACGCACGAGCATTACCCATGACATAAACAACTCTATGCACGTTGGCAAGTGCATGCTGTTGAAATGTGGGAGTATGTTACCGAGGAATAAATGACTGCGCAACATTCAGAGTTTGGCGTATACGTGCAGTCAGCCAGCACCAATCCGATGATAACGTGCATGATCGGGTTTTCTCTTCTCGCTCCAAGCGCAAACACCATGCGTGACATGAAGATGCTCAAACGTCAATGTTTTTATGCTATGGTCTACTGTAAAAGAAAATTCTCAGTTCGATGTAACTCAGGTTCTTCACTTTGCTATATACATATACTAGTACAGGAAAACTGAAGTTTGTTCAATGTAATGGTGGCTTTTGAGAAGATTAAAACACTGCAGAAATAATCCATTAAATTGAACAAACTGTGGTTTGTATATATTAGGGAAACTGTGGTATTTTTCTGAAATATGGCTTTAGGGAGGTTGATTTTCTAAAGTTGCAAATGCACGTTCTGTCGTTGGCTTCAGAGAACATCTCGTTTATGATGCATTTCATTAATTATGAATTTCATATGATATAAACTCTGATGGAGAACTCTGACAATATTAAAACTATACCTTGAAGCTAAAAGGTATTAAGCAAGTAATTGGTTATTTTTTCTGTCGCACCTCCCTTAGGAATAATCTTAATTAATTTATCAACAGTGAAGCAGTTTTGTGGGATTAAAAATTATTTAAAAAATGATTCCTATTACCATAGGCACAAACGATTTAAAAAAGTAATGAAGCCTTCATAACCATGCAGCCAGCTAACGCAAGAGGTAATGGGATGTCATGCAGGGAAGCTGCAGGCCCAGACTTGCATTAGGTTAAAATTTCATATGATGTAATCTGCATAAAAATTGCGTCTAAAGGCGAACCAGCATGGGAAAAATCAACAACCACTATTGTTAGAATTTAGGATAAAGGCGCATTTGAACTTGGGAAAGGAAGTGACAAGATGAAGTCATAGTGTCCAACCCGCATGAACTAGCTGGTAGTTGCATTTTTGATGTTGTTTCTACTGTTTCAGTCTATAAAACAATTGCTTCTAATAATGATAAACTAAACGGTAAGAAATGACATGCTGGTGGTATGCCTGCACCACATGTTATTTTTTAATAAGTAGAATTGCCAAATCACTAGCCTATAGCTTAAATTGGACCTTGTTGACAATTTGTGCGGAATTAGGTTACTTCTATTAATACTTCGTTCAGCCTGAAAAGGTGCAACGAACCTTGACATTTCAGCTGCAGATTGTACACAGTTGACGAGAATTGTGGTTGGAGTAATGTTGCACAAATTTAGCTGATCAGGCTTGTTTTTGACAGAATGAATAAGAAGCATGATGTGCCATATGTGCAAATGCTGTGTACAGCTGGCTTGAAATGTCAGAATGTAAAGCTGTCTTGAAATTTTCTATGAAAAATGATTTCCTACCTATTTTGCATATACTGTACGTACAAAAGGACCAACTGGAAAAATTGTATGTAGTTATAATATCATTTGAAAATTTATTGTGAACAACTGCATTGCAAATTTCACATATTCCATTCTTCTGAATATTGGAAGAAGGAGTTGACTTTTGGAAAATTCACCAAATGGTTATCTGTATATGTAGTGAAAATAATGCCTTTCAGGTGGTTCTATACTCGTCTATCATTGGTGTGATTTATTTAACGCTTAATTACTAAGCAATGCATCCCATTCAATGACAGTTGAACACGGGTATAAGACAGTCTAATATAAGAGTAACACTGGTATTAAAGCCATATTAAGATCACCCGAGCACATTACTATACTTTAACACAGACTCGAACATGGATATGAGACACGGATAGCAACACTGATATAGGAGCAAATATTTTGTGTATTTTTTTATGTAATAACACGGATATAAGAGCCAGCACCCCTAATATATGGGCATAGAAAAGGGCACCACAGCAAGCTAGGTGATGAGTCATAAGACAGGAATTAGAGAGCAATTGACCTATTTCAATCGGCACCGCCCACGAAAGTCGTAGCTCCACCCACTGCAGCACGTGACCCCGAACCCATAGAAAACGAAACAAAATGGCGGTCTGGAAAACCTCATTCCTATCACCAAGAGTGGATGAATGTAGAGAGTGTGCAACTGTGATTGACCTTGAATGATGTGATGCGCGCCTGTAGCGCCTTACCTAGCTTCACAGGCTATTTGTAGAACCACAGCTGTGACGTCACTGCAATGATCGTTTTGCTGCTGCTGTTATATCTGCTCTTATTCGTTTATTTTAATACATTAACTTTCAGGAAAAATATAACGAATTGCAGAAGGACATGCTGTAATAGCTAGAATTACGGTATTTCATTTTTAATAACGTATGCATCTAGTAGCAAAGCTGAAAAATGGGTCAACAATTAGTTTATAAACAAAGTGTGGAACTTAGTTTCTGGAATTTTGAACTGAAGTTTGGTTTAAAATAACTACCATTGCAGTACCTTCGTCACCTAAGAGCGTTTTTTACTTC
>JAQIWR010001490.1:0-13608 GCA_034695945.1 Glomeris hexasticha
AAGCGCTGTCTAATTTAGCGCTATTTTTTAATATTGGCGTTTGACAACTGCAGCCCAATGGCAGGCTTCCCTGCCAAACAACATGGCTGCCCTCATTCCGCCTTAAGAAAAATTGCGGTAAAATTGGGATCACAATTATTTGTTAAAAGAGTGGAAAATTGTGGAAAATTGTCGTCCATAGGAATACATGGCAAAATCAGCGCCCTCTAGCAAACAATAAGGGTGCGGTCAAAGGGGTAGCACATGCTCTTAAGGAGAATTGCTAAGCAGTAAGGTATTATGGGATGCGTTATCGCAGCCTGTGACGTCATCGTCAAACTTGGGTCGATGCCACAACTGACAATAACTCTATACTCCGAATCTGTATACCCAACGTGTCACTAAATTACCCATTTTTTGTTACGCACACTTGCACCAACCGGACAGTAGATAGCGAATATAATCACTTTGGCCAACGTTAATTGATACCACAAATCACATTATATAGCTGATCGCCACGTGGCGCTCTTGCATAGACAGCCTATATGGTGACACAGCGTAAATCGGTATTTTCATACCTTCGTCCAATTATAACTTCTAATTTTGAAGGGCATAACTTTGTCCGTGTTCAGCTTCATGGGGGTGAAGCTTCATCCGAGCACAAGCTAGCACGGGTGTAGCTTCTTCCAGGTATAACTTTGTCCAGGCATAGCTTCGTATAATCACGGAGTGTAAATTATGGCCTTGTCTCTGGGCAAGGAAAGCTACAACAGCGCAAAATGCATTTCACCAAATATGTCAGGTCTGTTTAAAGCGGCCAGAAAAATGTCATCAGCGCTCCATATGCACGGGATAATCAACCAATTTCAAGGTTAATAGTAGAATTAATTTCTTAATTCAAGACTATAAATTTGTGAAAAATACTCCATAAATATTTCATGCCATTTAATATTCCTGAGAATTCCATTCGAGGCAAAGCCAAAATTTGAAAAAAGATGAATAATAATTGATATACCTAGTTTGAATTTGGAACTCAATGTAAATTACATTTTAATTCAGAAAATTTGCAACAGTTGAGAATTGCGCATTTGTCATGTGAAAGATGATTATTGAACGACTTCTCCAACGTAGCTATTGAAGTACGAGGCAGGCTCAAACGAATCGGTAGCTGGAGGAAGTTATGCTCAGACGAAGGTATGCCTGTACGAAGCTACACTTGGACGAAGCTCAACATGTGCGAAGCTATGCATGTTAAAGCTAAGTCCACAATTTCTGCAGGCGCCCCATGTAACCAATAGCAGTAAAAATATCAATAAGCTTTGTACTGGTAAGAACTTTCCACTGGCGCCATCTAGCAGCCTGAGATGAAACTTTCCAGTAATTCGAATAGGCGTTATGATGGTTATTTAGGGTGTTAAATGCAAAGGTATACATCTGAGGTGTTTGTAATGGACCAACATGTTTTAACATAAGCATATCATCTTCTGAGTATATTCGCTATAAATCCATCACAATATATGAAAAGTTTGTACAGCATTATCATTGGGTAAAACAATATTCGTTTCAGGTTGAATTTTTTTGCGCATTAAAAAGGGGTGCTTGTGGTCATTGTTGCAATAAACTTAAATGAGCCAGTTAAAAAAGTTCACTATCTTACGCAATTACTGCGAATTTTTAAAGTCACAGGTGGTAGTAATTGCCACGCAATTCCATTAGCATTGCATTCTCTCTTTATTTTGCCACAATAATATGCAAACAGGTGCAACATGCGATATAAAACGCACAAATGAGCATACTGATGCTGTTTATTTATAGAACTTACCAATTTCTTAAATACTGTACGTACCGGTACTCGATTATCCGAAACACTTCCAAATTTGAAATGTAATGATGTAATGAGGAGGATTTACTACAAACAATTAACCTAAAGGGCTTTGTATGTTAGAAATTAGAATTGAGACCTTTAAACAATTCTCAATTCCAGCTCTAACTTAATCACACTTGCTCCGAACTGCTCTGGACGTCATTCGCAACTTATCACTTAATAACTCTTATGCTTGGAAAGACTACTATGTACTACTTTTGATGCTGAACGTTTCCATCATTACCAATGCCACATTTGTGCAAAAAAGCCTCGCTCTTTCACTGTGTCCATTGGGGCCAGGTCCATATCTGAACTGATAATAGGGAAAAAGTTGGTATATGCTATATAGTTGGTTGAACCGGTGAAGGGGTATGGAACGAAGGGTTTGAAGGGGTATTTGTGCATGTGGCTCTTGGTGCTTTTTCCGTTTCATGCCTAGAAGGTCCATTCTCACTTCCTTCCGAGAGCCATCATCCATGCAGGCTTTAAATGGCGCCTAAACCTGCACAGATCGCATCATTTTTCATGCGTCCTGTCCTTCCGTCGTCCTCTTAACGGCCTTCCGGTTGACAGCAACTGGGGGGAGGCACACCGACTAGGTGGAGTTTGGTGCTGTTAGCACTCTATGGGTTACTCCTATCCACTCACTATATTACTCTGAAAGTGGCATATCTCACGCTGCCACCAAATATTTGCTTTGCAAACTACTTGTCTCCTATTTGCAACGTGCCACTGATACCAACCATGCACATTTTCATTGCTTTCGTCATGGTGTAAGAGTAGTTGCGGGTTTAGGTGGTGCATTTCGGCCAGAAGCCGGCCCAAATTATGAAGGTCGTTCACGTCGGCGCCGCCAGTTGGCGCACAGTCGCTAATTGCTATGTAGAGAATGATTACACAGGGAAGCATAGCTGGATGCTATGTCTGCTTGCCGATAGATGGCGCCACAAGCGTGTGACATCATGCTCATGACGGGTAAAAACTGGCGTAGCATGCAATTAGCGACAGCTCGCCACCTAGCGGCACCCAAACGAACGACCTTCATAATTTGGGCAGGTCTGCAACACGGGGGAATAGGGGAGTTGCACCACCTAAACACGCAAATACTCTTACACCGTGGCTTTCGTTTACCATTTTTCAAAGTGCAATGTATATACCTGGGAGAAGTGTGCAACTTTGAACAGCTGGTCGTGGCTACCGTACAACCGCGATTATCTCACAAGAAATATAATTATTGCGTATTAAATGACACCTGTTCTAGAAATTGAGAATCCACAAATGACGTAAAACGAGCAACAAATTACAGTATTATGTTTTCAATAATAACAATAATAAAGCGCTGGAGAGATTCGAACTCTTGATCTCTAGTTTACTAAACAGGCGCTTTCACCAACTAAGCCACAGCGCCAACTGCAGTACTATCGTGTACACTAGTACCTACAACATTTACCATGCAATCTCAATAGTAATCGCAAGAAAGTGGCAAGTGTGTAATAATTTCATGCTGAATGTTCACATCAGCAAAGCTATACGTTGATAACATTGTAAATGTAATATTCTCGTGGTACGTACCAACCACATTGAGGACTACTTGCCCAATGTGATCCCGAATAGCTCAGTCGGTAGAGCAGTAGGTTTTTAACCTAAGGGTCTGGGGTTCGGGTCCCCATTTGGGCAGTTACTACGTTTTGTTATAGAAATATAAGGCTTCCGTTGTATTTTTGTTTCTTCACTGCCTTAAATTAAATAGTCAATATTTTCTTACATTGATAAAAAGTAGCTGCTGGAATCGAAGCTGAAATTCCTGCAGTGCTTCCGCATCCACGATCACACTAGAGCCTAGCCGTGGTGTAATTAAAATATTTTTGTGTAGTTGATTGATTTGACCAATTTCAGTAAGCACCCCCATTTCCAATATGGTGGCCAAAGTGAGGGAATTGGAAGTATATTAGCTCTAGCATTAGTTTCCCCATTTCGATTAAAGGTTTATGCAAATTCGCTGTATGGGGAAACTAACGCTGGAGCTAATATAATATTTTTCTGGTACGGACCATGCGGAATTACATTTTACCAATGCTGTTAGAATCCAAGCCTAACAGACACAGGTCCAAGCAAAGCGTGTTAGTATATATCGCCGATTCATACACTTTTTAGTTAGTTTAAATTAATTTAGGTTAGGTTATGTTCAAAACATCGCTATAAGGATCTGTAACAAACCGTAAAGCCATTTTAAAAAATTTTCGCGGCAGCAGTTTTTAAAACGGATATTGAGGGACCTGGGTTCGCAAGGTTGGCGACGATGCTTAGTATATAAGGGATTACAGCCGCTTTGGTAAAACTTAATTTTGCACCGACCACAGTGAAGGTGACAAACTACACTATAACGCCTCCGCATTCAAGAATTTTACTCACAATTGATCTTTACACCAACTTGGTACAGTAGTGTAAGCCAATTGAAGATTTTGATATTATCTGCCAGCTGTGACAACATTTGGCTTAGTTGGTTAAAGCGCCTGTTTAGTAAACAGGAGATCGTGAGTTCGAATCTCTCTGGCGCCTTAATTTTAATATTCATTTTTTATACATTTACTATTTCGAAAATGTATTGACATAAGTGCGGAAACGGTGTAAGAGTAGTTGTTTGTTTAGGTGGTGCAACTCCCCTATTCCCCCGTGTTCCAGACCGGCCCAAATTATGAAGGTCGTTCGTTTGGGTGCCGCTAGGTGGCGAGCTGTCGCTAATTGCATGCTACGCCAGTTTCTTCCCGTCATGAGCATGACGTCACACGGGTGTGGGGCGCCATCTATCGGCAAGCAGACATAGCATCCAGCTATGCTTCCCTGTGTAATCATTCTGCACATAGCAATTAGCGACTGTGCGCCACCTGGCGGCGCCGACGTGAACGACCTTCATAATTTGGGCCGGTTTCTGGCCGAGTTGCACCACCTAATCACGCAACTGTTCCACCGTGGTTCGGATAAACGAGGTTGCATTATATTTTTTTAGCATACATATTGCGGCGCTCCTACACGAGGATTTTAACCAGTTCTATACAAGCGCCTTCTGGTGCCGAGCCGACGTAATTGAAGTGAACTAGTCAGTTGCTTCTGGAAGCCAAGGTATATAGGTCGACATTCGGCTGGAAGGCGGGTATTTCACGTGGGTATTTAAAAAAAACATGGATGACCCGTGGGATGACAAACAATTGCGGCGGCGCAGAAGTATTTTGGCATTGAATAAGGCAGTACAGCGTGGAGGCAACAGTTTCTTTGAATGGCTGATGGAGAAAGGTTGCCGGGTGGATGTTCCCGACAGCAGAATAAGATGCCTACCATTGCATTTCGCCAGCTACAATGGCAGCCATTCCATGGTGGAACCCAAGGTGGAACGTCTCCTTCCACATCAGGACGGTAAAACCATTACCTAGCTCTTTACCATTGTAACGAAAAAAGATGTGACGTTTTTGAATATTGCAGGTGACCATTGTCATGATTGTGAGACTGACAATGGTGAGACCGCTCTGCATTTAGCGGCTGAGCGTGGACACATACAAGTTTGCCAACTCTTGCTGCAACATGGGGCCCATGCGGGAATCCTCAACCTCAAACAAGAAAATGCGCAACAAATAGGTAACCACGGACATGACAGGGGTTTCGTAAACACAGGTTATGGCTTCCACGGTAATAATTTAGTATAAATCTTTTGTTGTCGAGGTTGTTTCTCATTAATATTTCGAGAACAACAGTACATAGAAAATATAAACACACTAATGCATGCCTTTAGGCAGGAGAGTCATTTAGTGTCAGCGTATCAATGCATGATCACAGTTTTAATATTTTGTTCTACGTTTTGCTCGCGCATATTTGCTTCGTTAATTGCGCTTGCTCGTTTTAGAAACTTGCTGGCTCATTTGCGACTTTCGCACGCTCGTTTTGCGATTTTCGCTGGCTCGCTTGACATATTTATGACGTTTATGTCTGCCGCCAGTACCTTCGTGTTTGCCACACGGATATTTCGAATACATTTCGGCCCGGTGCATGCAAAATGTAAGTTTGGGCTCGTGCCCTTGTACGATAGAAGACGAAAACAACTCCGAGAATTCAACGTAGGTCCTTTGACGTCATCGAAGGCCAAAAGAAATGTTCGAGCATCTTAACTTAACTCGAACTCATCACTCTCATACGAACCACGAACGAAAACGCATGCTGAACTCTTGGTACATGTCAACACCTTAAGATTAAATTCAGTTGTAAATTATGTACGACCACCGGAACCACGATTGTAAGCACGAAAGCTAACAGTAGTTTAATACCCAATGAAAGGTCAATTTGCCAACTGCAAGTTCCCATTGTCCAAGTTGCTAATGACTTGCATGCCAAAACATACATTCTTCAACAAGCTCCTAGATTCTCTTTATATCTGGTTTAAATTTTCATAAAGGCATAAATTGGTCTCTTGAATACGGTTTTCTTTTGCATCCGGGTCTGTTTGTGTAACATGTAAATTCCTTATAGCTTTGAAGAACGGACACGCGGAATGCGCTCGACTGTTGTCGGAGCACGGGGGCAACGTGAACGAGGTCATCGACAGGTGTGACGTTCCCTACCATAAGAGATTGCAGCTGGGAGTGCAGTTTACTACAGGCAAAGATGGAATGACGCCGCTGATGATAGCCGCAAAGGAAGGAAGGACCGATTACGTTCGGTACCTTCTGGACGCGGGTGTGGATGCCAACCTAAACGGATGCTCGTACGAGCTGATGCCGATTCATCGAGCCATTATTCACGGGCACATCGAGTACAATATCAAATTTTATATCCACTGCTACGTCACTCAATTTCTTTCCTAACATTTTTCATTTTCTTGCCTGGTAGTTGCGTTAAAGCTCTGCTGCCACCTACAAGTCAGAAAGCGTTGTTGAGTGCCTGTTACAGGGCCACAGACCCCCATTGGGTGCCGGATTCCTTGGATCACGGTGGCCGCTTTGAGAATGAACTATGTGATCGTGGTGAGAGCGTTCTTCATCTAGCTGTCCGGCACGACAGGTATACGAGTTTGCAGCGCGTCTGGGCTGCGTACAAGAAGCATGTGCAATTATTAAGTAATGCAATATAATCATATTTCAGGTTCGAGATATTGGAGTACCTGCTGATAAACGACGTTAACACTAATCATTACGTTAAAGTAATGGATCCAGATATATTTGACGGTGCGGACAATATGGGCTTGTGGTACGAAACTGCCTTGGGATTAGCCTGCCACAAGGGTAGCGTTGAATTTGTCAATATACTCCTTGATTACGGTGCAAGATTCGTCTTTGGAAACGAAAGTATATGTAACCCGCTGCACCGTGCGTTAAAAAGCGACTACTCCCCGGAGTTTATCCGTTTCTTGGTGAGACGGGGTGCGGACATAAACAGTCACGTGAGGAAACATGTAATATTGGATATTAGCATATGTATTTGGTTTCACAAAAGTTACTATTCTCAAAGATACATTTTTTGTGAAGGATGGTATTCCCGTGGCTCTGCGTTTCGCTCTTGCACACCCGGACCTGCTTCGCGAGTTGCTGGCTTTGGGTGGCCGTTTTGAAAACTGGGACCTAGTAGCACATGAAGGCGTGGGCAGCGTGCTCGCGAAAATGGCCAGCGATCCATCAGGGGGTGATGCCCTACTGAAGGTGCTGTCGGTGCTGATGCACTTTATTTGCCGTCGTCAATTCAGGGAATTATTTGCAACGTTGAAATTTATCTGCGATGACAATCCTAACGGATTGCTTGTCGGATGGACCGATCTAGAGCAGGAGTTAGGTTAGCTTTTGTCAATTACATACAATATACAGGGTGTTCCACATAACGTGATTTCTTTTTATTATTATAAAAAAAGGAAGTTTCTTAAAAATCTGATCGACATGATGTTATTATAATAACATCATTCGTCCCACCTTATAGCTATGAGGTGGGGCGAATCGAATGGGCACGTGACCTTTGACCTCCAGCCAACCGTTCAATGTTTCTAAAATCCTAAATCGGAAACCGTAAAAGATAAATGGTTGGTGTCAATTAGAAAGTTGTAGAGAACCATTAATTAGAGAGAAACCACATTTTGTGACAATGTTTCAAATTTTAATAAGTCGGTAAGCAAATTGCGGGGTAGAAATTAAAATTCCCAAAATTGAATGTTTTAATTCGCTATTGGTATAGCAAATACTGTCAGTGATGACACCTTACCATGGCCTTGTACAGAGGAAAAATGAATTAATGTTGTAAAAGTTTATGTCGAGCTTAAATAAACAAAAACCAATTATAGAAACGCTAATTGTCACAATTCAATACTTATTTTTTGCAAAAACAAGGATTAATCGGCTTGCATAGTGTATTTGGCTTTCCTGTGGTGTTCCATTCTCTCATGGATTCAGAAGAAATGCTGTAAATGGATATCATCCCTCTTAAAGGGATAGTGAACGATAGAAAAATATTTTTATATGTTGTGCACAATAAGAAACTATAGAAAGTTTCAATAGGAAGTACTAATAAATTCGCAATAGTTAACGAGAAATTAAATAAAAACTTTCCTAAAAGGGGCGTGGTTACGCAGTTCTTTTTGGTCAGGACAAGGAGCTGATTGGTTAGAACACAAATCACGTTCGATGCTTTTGGCTGCTCCAAGCAGGAGCGTTGTACCCTTCGCACATTCGATTGCGCTCGAACGTGATTTGTGTTCTAACCAATCAGCTCCTTGTCCTGACCAAAAAAACTGTGCTCGGAACTGCGTAACCACGCCCCTTTTAGGATGGTTTTTATTTAATTGCTCGTTAACTATTGCAAATATAATAGTACTTCCTATCTCAACTTTCTATAGTTTTTTATTGTGCACAACATATAAAAAAACTCTTTCTATCGGTTACTGTCCCTTTAAGATCGCAAAAAACATAGAAATATCTTCCTTTCAGCACACACCATGCTTGAAACCAACTAAAGATCCTTTCGGCACCTGGCCTTTGAGCAACCATCCTTGGCAATCGCCTTGGCCAAGATCCTTGCAAGAAACCCTCCAGTTCGCTGTAAATTAACCCACAAACCCATATATAAACCATCTATGACCAATAGCCCGCGCATAACGTCCAACTCATCGACATCTTGCAAGGATTTCGTTTTATGCCGTAAAACTGGCGACTATGTAATTTTCTGGCAAACAAAACAAACATAAGCCAAAATAAAACGTCCAACTGAAGAGAACAAAAACCGATACGGTTACGCGATGGGCGAGAAGTTGTGGCTAAGTTACCTCCTGGTGAAGCTTCTTCGCTTCCTTTGGCACCACGGCGACTTGCGGCACGCCTCCGACAATCACAACTTGGTAACTGGTTTTAAAATTACCATTATAATTTGATATTATCTCAAGGCATTCCAATTACATCATTACCTCTGCGCTTTAGTTTGCGGACAGACTTCAAACTTTACGCTTCTCTCCGTGCCGTGGACCGTCTTTACGTTTCCGCAGTTCTCGGGGACCTCAATTGCAATTGCACGCGATGGAGTTGTACTGTCAGTCACATCTGTCAATTCAAATTCATAAAAAGTAACAAATGGGGATTTTGTTTCAGCCACTTCAAAATTTTGGTCGACGCTTATTAATAAGCAGAAACCTGACTACGGTGAAAAATACGAATTTTGTTGGACCAATTACAGCAGGATGGGTGTTAAAAACCCTGTCTATAGTGGAAACTTATTGGAGAACTTACGATTCAATTATAGGCCGAGTTCACTGTAATATCACAGTGAAACATAAATATTGGATATCGTGGCTGCAAGATGTTTATATTTTTTTTAAATTCAACCTTCAAGAGGTCATCATCAAACGTTGCAAACATCACCATAATACAGTAAAACTTATCAATACCGGAACCTGTTAGAAGCGGAAACCTTACTAGAACAGAATATTGAAACATGTGTAATCAACTACGTATTAAAAGAAACGCAGAAATGATTTAACGGTTAGAAGAATTAAACTGATAATAATAAAAGAGACATCGTGGGTTGATAAATAATCATTTATAACCAATCAATAATTTGAATATTTATCTTTTCACACACACAACTTAAAAAATTCCAAATTATTAATTCAGTTATTACAGCAAAATCTGCCTATAGTGGAATCACAAGGGATAAAAGACCAAAGCATCTGATGACATGAGAAAAAGTATATGAACAGTTATGTACAAATCACACAATATTTTGTGCACCAATTTGGACTTAAAAAATTTAAATTTGCCACCATATCACCATACATGTATATGTTGCAGTAAATGTATCGAAGTTGCCACTTTGCAAACTTTCTAATTAGGTTACAAACTCGCTGACTGCATTGCCAACGTAAAGAAATATTGAAACTGCAACATTCTTAAATGACTTTTATTGATTCTTTTGCTAAAAAATTATACTAAATCTTTAAATATACAGTCGACTACACTTATAACGAACTCGCTTATTACAAACTGTTTTGTGCGGCACTAAATTTTCCATACGTGCGCAATGATACAAAACTCCGGATAAAACGAAATATTGGTTTTAACGAAGCAAAATCGGCCGAAAATTGTGAATATCACTACAGATATATAACGCATTTTCGTATTTTAAATAATTTATATCCGCGTATTTTAATGCATCACTTGATTTGTTTATATTTTTTCTTTGTGTGTGGTTGCCGTTTCTACATTACTTTACATTAACCATGCAGTCAGTCAGTTTGTTAACTTACTAGCAAGTTTACAAAATGGCGACTTCGACACATATAGGTATACAAATGTTTCCTATATTCTTCACACCTGCAACCGTCTCACTCATGCCACCCGTACCACTAGGTTCGCAAGGTAACATCCCGTCCTCATCTCGCAACACGTCATCGCATTGCCACGTTCATCTTCACCCAAAGGTCTTTCAACACTTTGGGGCACGCGGGGTGACACGCTCGACGCAGTTAATAATGGTCTCCTACTGTCGAGGAGTGAATTTGGACATTCGCCATCTCCACTCGGCTCTGGTGACGTCGTATAGTGAGAACACATTGGCAAAATCTATGTATAGGTTAATCAAGGACTTGGGTTAATGTTAATATAATAACCCACCGGATCGATGCTGACAGGTGGTCTTTCGGCAGTCGACAAACCTCCGCTGACTGTACACCGCCTCGCTAAAGTTACTTGGACCCTGGGAGTTGCCAAGTGTAGTAATTCTTTCGACATCTGGGATTTGGTTACTTCTTCCGGCAAGAAAGTCGAGTCGTCAACGTCGTCTTCTGCTGTCTCGGGAAGTCTGTTAAAGAGAGACGTGCATACGTTATCAGTACGATCACGTATTACGTAACGGATGATAGGGTACTGACCCTAATAAAAGCATTTCATCATTAATTTTGGATAACTAGTGTCAGGCAACCACTTGGAAGCAAACAATGGTCCTCTCATTTTGCAATACTGTAGAACCTCCCTAAGCAAATACAAACGTTTGGTCCTGACACGGGCCTCCCATTTGTAACTTGCCTCTCTAAACAAATAACCTCTCGAAACTAATACAGTGAAACCTATGTATATTGAACGCCTATGGGACTGGTGAAAGGTGTTCAAAATAGAGAGATGTTCAATATATCAAGGTATGAACGTACATATGACTAACTTTTAGGATGCTAAAAATCGTTCAATCTTGACGAGTGTTCAGTTTATCAAGGTGTTCAATATGACAGATTTCACTGTACAAATATCCTGTCCCAATGTTATTACAGTAAAACCTGTGTATGGTAGAATCTTAAGGGTCTGGATAAAATTCCCACCGTAGACAGGTTTTTTCAGCATAGAGAGGTTTTTAAAAACATTTTTCATGCATTCTATCGGCCCTAAAAAATTCAAATTGCCACCATAGACAGTTTTACTGTATTTTAAAAAGGTTCTATTGCACTAGACACAGTGAAACTTTCCTTATGGACCATTTGTATTAAGGGACCACATGTAATTTTGGACCACTTTTCCCTGTGATTCTTATAAACTATTTTCACTGTGCACGCAACTTGCATAAGTGTCACAATTGCTTGAAGGGCAGGCTCGTGTACGGTCTCATGGACTTCCGCCGCCTTGCCTATATTCAAATTCGGGATACTGCTCGTGTGATTGTTAACTTCAGTGATAGAAATTGTGACTAAGCCTTTACATCATTAATAAAATCAAATCACGTTATCTATACTATACAAAAGAGTGTCTATGCATTCCCACAGTTTTAATCCTATCAACTTCAAACCTTCGCAGGGGGTCAGGGAATTTCCTGACCTAGGTCACTGGGGGTCACGTGACCTCCGCCCACGCCTCCTTCTACGCGTAAAACACCATGCAAACACCTCTTTATCGCATCACCCAATCTGTTGGTTTTCCAACAATGTAGTTCCAAGCTTACTCGCCCCCTCCCGCCCACGTACCACGTAATCCCTTAAAAGTCATAATTAACCCGGGCAACGCCGGGTATATTTCGGCTCGTGTTTGATAATAAATACTGGTTTTAATAGTGAATAATAATTTCCCAAGGTTTTCAGTCAAAATATTTTTTTACAAAATTCATTGTTATAAATATTTTTGCTCAAAATATTCCCAGTCTGCAGACAATATTTGTCCTGTGAAATATGATAGATTTAGGTACAGTACTAGGGGCAGTACAGGCATTATTTCGAATGCACATGCTTCAAGCCCCATTTGCAACAAAAAATTTCATTTGCAGAGTTGGGATATGCATATAATATTGTCTATCATTGCAAAACTTTACTTTCACTGTATTACTGTATTACCACGTGTGGTACCAGACTGCAATCTAGGCGTAGGAAGCCCATTCCAGGAGAAAAATGTGCAAAATTGTGCACAATTAGCCCAAAACTTTTGCACACAAAAACTACGACATTGGTGCACCATCCGTGAATAAACTTTTCAATTTGGATAGTCTGTAATATATTTTTCCCTGCAGTTTGCCAAATATACGGAAAACTTCCCTAACAAAAAAATACCTCAGTTCTTAAAAATATAACTGCTGTTTTGTGCCATAAAATGGTGGGTTTTCACCGTTTTATGCCACAAAGCTGCAGTAATTTTTTAAAAACTGAGGTATTTTTTTGTTAGGGTTAGTATGCAGCGCACAGTGCAACAATGTTGTAGTCACATGATAGATGCAGCAAGGATGCAGTATGCATATATTGTTAACGGTCCAGTTCTGTTATTCAAACAGCCACCCCCACATGTCCCTGAAAGGGGCCTGGAAAGGGCCTAACAAGGTTTCCTTGGGTCATCTGGGTCATTTTTAAAGTGTGTCGACACGCAGGGAGTCCAGGGAACACAGGGAAAGCAATTTACTATGGTCGAACCTTTGCATCGCCTGATTACTCTCAGGTTATACACCCTGGGCCAAGGAGGTTAGGACCATAAAGTCACTGGCCTCACAACTGCACATCTACATCATGACATAAGGGGGCTCACACATCGAAATGTGGTTGTGTGGAAGACGAAAGAACAATTAAGTAACGGAATATGTCAGTTACAACTTCTAAAAGAAGGTAGAAAATAGGTAAAGGTGACCTGACACGTTTTTGTAAGGTACCCTGAAAAAATATCATCTTGTAGTGAACCAAATAACTATTAAAGTGAAAGAACAGAACTGCTTAGAAAAATTTATAACTAAAGATATAAAATTGCGAAATTTAAGCGAGTTTGAATTTGGCGCCTCTGGTATGGCAAGCC
>JAQIWR010001491.1:0-13607 GCA_034695945.1 Glomeris hexasticha
GACACCTAGGTGCGAATTTTGCGACCCCCAAAAACCACCCCTTTCACTCGATTCTTGTGCCTGATCAGACCATAGTGGCATACGCTCGATTTCATGGATAGTCAACAAATTCAAAAGGAAAAATATACCACTAGACGGTAGGTTCCATCTATTTCAGAAGCAACGTTACTGGACCCACACATAAAGATGCAGACAGTTGAATAATGTCTTGATTGAGCATTTCAGCCATTTTCTTAATAGTAATCTCATGATGGTACGGACGTGATGCATGTGACAGGTACCTCAGTTGTTAAAGGAGAACTGGCGAGTTCATTTTCATTGTAGCGGATTTCGCCCAAACATTGTTAACAAATTGTAGTTTGAAAATTAAACATTTTCTGCTGTGTAGTTTTTTAGAATTTAATTGGAGAATTCTTGGACGGCAATACTGCATTCCGCCCTCCACTATTGCCGAACGTTTGACAGGGAATGCAGTAGTGGAGGGCAGAATCAATGGCGGAATGAAAGAGCGCATGCGCACCGGACGTGGAAAATCGTTTTTTATTTTGGCCGTATCTTTGTGAATAATTTTTGTTTAAATCTGCAGTTTTCAGTATTCAAATTGTCATTTTAAAGTCAATTTTTCTACACCAATGGGTTCCTATGTACGAAGAACTCGTTAGTTCTCCTTTAAGTTAACTTGAAACATTTCATTAGTATATTCTCGCAAAAGGGCATTATCCATGTCAAATATTTAATGATATTTATGGCACATATTACCAATGCTCTAACGTGCCTGTTCGAAAGGTAATATAAAGTTCACCTCACCCTGATGTTCAAGAGGCAGATCACAAACCTTAATTTCATCCTGCTTCCTGCATGGATTAACATATGCTGAATGCTTCTTGAAATCTATATGGGAAACAGCTTCCCAATATCAATGCCTAACAGCATGAAATACGAGAAATGGGGCATTACTAAAGCCTTAACAGTGTGTACATGGTCAATAATCTGCAAAGGAAACCTAACAACACCCATGATCCGAGCACATTACCCTCCTGCCATATTACTACAGTGGCTTGATATTCAACAGTGACACCAGACAAATGGACTAATTCACTGTTGACAATGTTAATAGTGGACCCAAAATTCAAGATTGCCAAGATATTACAATGCTTGAAAATGTAATTTATGGAAAACTGTGATTGGATATAACTGTGTTAACAACGTATCATTGCTAGGTTGGTTTCCAATTTGGATACAACCTCTAGCCACACAGCCAATGTCGTGCATAAAATATGTCCAAACTGACTATATTCAGGCAAAAGTCGATCAGTGAGGTAATCTACCATCTCCTTCTCTGATATAAAAAAAAAAAAACGTTTTTTGAAGAGCTAGTTTATTTTCAAAATATTTGCGCACAGGCATAGCAATTTGCTGATGCACATACTGCACCGGAATTAATAGGGAGACACAATCAGCGCTAAATCAAAATATAAATTTGTTTTTAACCTGTTGGTAAGTCAATGTATCTATACATGGTGCAACAACTAAGGCAAAATATTCGAGAGGGTGACCTTCTAATTTAATAATCAGTTGCTCGACCTATTAACAGGAATAGTATGGACAACAACCTTGAACAGTCTAAACCACGCCTCTATTTTTACAGAACTTTCAGTTCTATTAAATTTTTGTAACTAAATTTTAGGCAGTGCCATGTTGTCTGGCTCAATTGCCTCTTCACTAAATCCGCTAAACTCATATCAATGTCCGAATCAGGGCCGGGGAATTTATCACTCATGTGAGCAATTCCTGAATCCGTAGTTAGAGATTTCCATTTGTTCCTCAACAACTAATAGATATCCAATAGGAGGTAGCACAGTGAGTGGTGGGAGATTGATTGCGAGATGCAAAGAACAATTCACCAAAAGAGAACCGTAACCGTGCACAAAAACTGAGCTGCAGGACAATTAACTAAAGAAGAAATGTTAAAAACGGGTGTGAAAGTTTATTTAGGTATTTAGTAACAGTTTGTGATATGTGAAATCCAGTATTTAAAGCAGAACTGACACGATTTTGCAACCCCCCTCAAAACTAATTTCATTATAAAAAGCCATAAAAATAAACACCTTTGGCGTTTACAGAATTGGAAAACACAGATCTTGATGGAACACTTTGAATCTAAACTGTTAATTCTTTATCCACAAATTGTTTTTTGGAGACGGTTTGTTGATGATGTGTTCACTCTCCATAGGATGACAGGTAGATCTCTTTCTTTGTTTTTAAGAAACATAAATGGAGTTCATAACAATGAAAAACTGATATTTGATGATGCTAGTGCAACATTGGCAAATGTTAAAAGGCATAGTCATATTAAGGAGAAACGAATCGCATGGGTGGGTGGTTGGTGAGGAATGACGTTTTTCTGTGCTTCTAAATGTGGTGTTCGGAAAATCAGCGTTGCTCGTGGCCAGCAGGGGCCTTGACCTCGATAAAATTTAACCGAATAGTTAGAAAGACGCTCTTTTATTTCAGCTATAGTTTGTGCATGTGTGTCGCACAAAGACTTTGTAAATAATTCACAAAAAATTATCGTTTTTGCAATTTCAGCTGCAGTACCGAACCTTTAATAAATTGTCTACAATACATAATCTAAATCACTAATGGTCGAAAGTTTCTGCATGTTATTCCACACACTACAGTGCAAACCGATTTTTGATATCTAAAATTGGTTTTGAGTTATTAGTGAAAAACTCGTACAATCAATAATTGGAATTTTAATGCATACCTGAAAAACAGCAATTCGAAAATGGCGGGTCAGCCGGGGAATCAAACCCCGGGTGTCTGGCTCACTGTGCGAATGCCTTATCTATCCCGAAGTTAGACCACTCGGCCACCGACCCTCATAAAATTTTGCTGTGTTTTGGCCTCTTTATGGTGCCAAGGAACTTGACCCGCCTTTTTCCAATTGCTGTTTTTCAGGTATGCATTAAAATTCCAATTATAGATGTAATGAAGCTTAAGCATTACAGCTTTGACAACTGTGCACATGCATGAGACAATTTTAACAATCATCAATCACACGTAATTCTGCAGGATCTGGATGCTACAGGAATATACGTAATATGGCCTTTTTCTTGAGAAACATATTGCTCACACATTCCAGAATCAGTAAGTACTTTTCAGTTGTTCTTCCAGATCATCTAATCAGTGGATATGCGATATACATAAATGTAATTAATGATATAGGTAGCTGAAAGGACACATTTAGAATTTGAAATAGCATACAAATTTCTTTAGACAAAATATTAATTACTATTTTTGTAAAAGCCAGGTGATACAGGGGATAAAACATACAGTGATTCAGTGGATAAAACATACATGAAACATGGGTATCGGGAATACATATGTTCCCTTGTCAAATTCCTATCTTTTATTTTGGCATCATGATCAGAAAAATAAGCAAACGACAAGACTTTAAGGATTATTGTGCCAATGAAAAATGGTGTTGGGACCTAGGCGAAGTTTTCCATTGGCGCCACCACTGGGCAACGAGTGCATTTTCGATCAGATTGGTACGGCGTTGGCTGCATTCAATCACATTTGTCCATGTGTTGTATACACTTGCTTTGTTCTTCAATCATTACCACCATTTTTCAAGAATCGACACTATTTAAAGCGACAGTTTATCGTGTTTCCCGCAAAACATGGTATTCATCTACATGAGGTCCTCCTCTGAAAGTTAGATTACGGTTTATTTGTGGGGGATGCCTTACATATTTCATAGGCTTAGGCAGGTCGTACGTGTTACATTTGCCTACAATAAATGTGTGGGCTCATCGTAGTATATGCGCATGCTTCACTAAGTGCGCAGCATTTGCACATCCTCTACATACAGTTGATTGGCAGAACAGGAAGTCAATATCAGAACATACAGCACTTACCAAGAATTGGAAATACATTAATTGAAGTTATCAATACTGTCAAATTAAATAACTTAGTCGTCCTGTTGCCCTATAAGCAATTACATTCTTGTATGTCTTTGACATGCACAGCATGTGCATATCCGGATCACCAGTGATAAATGCAGCAGGTTCAAAACAATAGCAAAGCTATGTCAGTACATTATAAAACGTGGTCCCTATCGCAAGTGATGCCAGGTGGTATGGTTACAGAGTGTCACCTTTATGTGAAACATACGTGACTTCTCATTATCATTACAGGTAGTTAATTATGCAGCAGTGAACGTGCTGCTGTGGTAGCATTTCGCACAAATAGTTTAAATTGTTATGGAGCACATTACGAGGATGATTAAATAAAAATACGATTTCTTTTGTATCTCACTGTATACAGCTTGTGATTAAATTATTTTCAGCACACTCATGCCATAATGAGTTTGGTAATTATTTTTTGTTGTGTATTACAGGCAACAACGTTAGTGGTGGGAAGGTTCGCATCCATTCCAAGTAAGATATTTGTTGTTAGTGTTTGTTTGTCCAAAACATGGCGTACCGGTATCTGCAAGACATGAGTGAGAAGGAATTCAGCCATGAACAGGCACTAACTACATTGCAAGATGTCGAAGGTAATACCTTCACAGCAGACCTGTCCTCCCTGAAAAATAAAAAATAATATGCCAAACACCATTTATTATCATTATTAAATTATTATTATAGTAAGTAGTTCTAAGCAACAATCAATGAACGTTTCAATTATTTATGTAATTTTGATCAATTATTTGTACATCGACTTGAAATCGCTTATAGACAACCACTGGCAATATTTAATTAAGTCACATTATTCAAAATATGGTTAACAAATTCGGGCAAATCATGTACCGGTAAATATTATAAATGGCAGTTATCATTCAAAATTAAATTAAACACATATTAACAACATAAATAAGGTATAAAAATCTCGGCTCGCTTTCATGCTGCATTAAAGACAAGCAGAAGAATCTCCCATTTTGTTTTTACCACTGGCTTACAATACTGTCCACATCTTCTCAGTCAAGTCGATTTATAAATCTCTGGAAATGATTCACACTACAAATCGTCATAAAAATATTTTTTTTATAAATTGTGTCATGATTTCCTTCATAGAGTATAAACTAATCCAAGGATCAAACAACGCCAGCTTAACACTTCCCGCCAAAACTCAAATCGTGTCTAATAAAAATAACGGTCAACGGCAAAAATGTGTTCATTATTCGCTGGAAATTTGCGCAGTAATTCGAAGATATACTAACTACGAAATGCTCAAATCCACAAAGATCATCCTCATAATACAGTTCTACAAGTGTTCGGGAAAGTTGAAAGAAAGTAGACGAACGATAACGGCATTTTCGGCAAGAGAAATCCGCGAATTCTTCTGGAAGGAACGTTAGGGTTAATAGGCTTAAATCCCGGTACGCTGCTAAATATGACACAGGTTTGCGTCATTTTTCACCGAACGAGGTGAATACTCACTTGCAAAGGATTTCTGTTGCTGCTCAACATATCAATGTCGGCAGATAGGCAACAATTTGCAACCAAACTTCACTCCAACTTGCTCCAACAGACAAAGATGCGACCTGTGCGCACCGAAACAACACTAGCGTCTGCCAAGGTATATAGAACGTACCAAGGTATTTAGAAATGTATAGGGGCGTATAAGGTAGCGCCAAGCGCTAGTGATTGCCGACGTCAGCACGATGTTGCCAGAAAAAGTCATGTTCAGTCAGTATCTTGTACTATATGTAGCCAATTTTAGCTGAACGTTTTACTACAATACTGAAATGACTGGGATTGGCAACATTGCGCGCCCATACAAAATGAAAAATTACGTCACTGATTAGTGACGTCACGACGGCGTGACGTTGCAACCAGAGCTTTTTAGTTGTAACCAGTGACTTCCGGAAAGGCTGCGGAAAGGGCGGACGGCGACGGTTGATTGTCCACGGCGTGCTTGCCATGGAAATATCGAAATGTGGGCGTGGGCAGCATTCTTACAAAGGGACGCTGGCGCCATTACAGCCGAGGAGCTGGCGCCTGTTGTTATTTCACTTATGTATTTTAGCTCTGTAAGCATTCAAAAAGCTTTTAATTTTGCGTATTTCCCTATTATGGTGATTTTCCTATATGGGGGTCATTATTACTTTCTCGGGTGAATATTTTACGGGAAAACCACGAGCACGAATATAGCGAAAATAAAAGCCCACCAATAATAACCGTTTTTACTGTAAGCCATCCATATACGCTGTGGAACCCAAAACTTAATCTAACCAATTATTGGCCTCAAAGACATCCACTTCCTCAACCAATGCTGTATTCTATTTTATTAACTGGTTTTGGGAAATGTATGCAGAACGTCTACTTATAAAAGAACTGATTCTAATGTTGACCACTGGCAATTTTATGAATCAATGATAAGTCATGCTTTCTGCTCACCCAATCGGGGTTCACTGATGATTTCAATTACACGATAATCCCAGTCCATTGCTTGAGCAATGATTGCTTTCATAACGAGTGTCGGTGCTAATTTATAATCTGATGTCTCTTCGGTGCCATTTTTAATTACTGTGATCTGTGATAATATTTTGGGCAATGCTAAATAACAAGTCACATGTTAAGATTGTATTTCAAAGATATTACGAATGAATTACATGGACCGTTACTCACAGTAGGCCTATTCTATAATCACGATTATAGTGAATTGTACGTACAGGAAATTACATTGACTCAATTCAATGAATATTGTCAGGAAAATTGTAATAGTGTGTTTCATAATACGATAAGAAATATGAATTTGAAAAATGTGAAAAAATTATCCGGTCAAACATCAAAATTTAATAATGTGGTGCAGATTTTATTGAATATAATATTTAATATTCATTTCTCTCCAACTGCAATTTGATTTCATTAAATTTCAATTTAACCTGTGAGCAGCAATTCAGGTAATTCCTTCATATGCGGTTTCCTGCGATGTGCATTGTACGGTGATCATAATCTATGTTGACCAACCGCAGGTATACTTTGTGGGCTAAGACCAGTAAAATTAATATGAAGATCCCTTTCACTGTATAAAATATTTTACAAATGCAGTAATAGACAAATTTATGTTGACAACATTCCGATTACTATGCTTGATTAAGCTACTGTACGTACTTTTGCAACTTCCTGATGACGTCCAATGGTTCAAAAGTTGGCTGGCAAGGCCTGTGTATACGTGCTTATATAAGCTAACGTCCTGTATAAAAATAATTGGTTTTGTAGTGATCGATTATTGCTCTATAGTAATAATGGGAATTATCGCCCTCGCCGCACGTAGCTAATGGGTAACGCAACGCAAATTGATGATGATTATATACCTTGCGGTATTGACACAATTTCTGACTACTTCGCAAACTTCAGTACAGGAGAATAACATTGAAGTGTAACAATAATTAAGTTTACAGTAATATAAAAGTACAATTTGTTGAGAAAGAATAAACTAGACCTGACAAGTATCTTTGTTGTGATGCGCAATGCAAAGTATGGTTGCCTAGAAATATCAATGTATCGACCTATCATGGCTTTTAAACAGTTTCCACATGCAGATACTAGTATTGATCAGCTGCACTGTAATCGATATGAAAATATTGGAAAATAAACTTTCATGCATAGGTGGTTTATAATTATATTATTGACATGCGCGATCAACACGTAGTTTGTGCCTGCAGATGTAATTGGTAATGGTTTGAATATTTTGCAGTATCTACTATTAGTCTAGCATACTGTTCCTTGATAAATATAGGCTTACAATATCAATACTACAGTATACATTATTATACATGTATAGAGTAACATGTGTATGTTGACCATTCACGGTCAAAAAAATACGGCCAAATTTAGCAAATTTGGTCAACATATTTAAAAAAAGCATAGAAAAGGAATGTAGACATGACATGAAGTCAGTATCAGCCGATGACGTCAGAACATTCACATATGACCAGGAATTGCAAATAAATTCTTGCATATAGGTTTAGTCTTTATGTCTTATCATGGTGTATAAATTACAGGACAGGAAATTGTCAAAAGAGCAATTTCTTATGCAGTGGTCAACTTATCAGGTTTAATAACATTAGAATTGTATGTCAGCATAGTATAAAATGTTGTCGACATACAAGGTACGCAGGTGGTTAGGTTAAAGAGGTTCACCCCTATGTAAATATCCTATAGAACTTTTCGGTTCCATGAGAAAACGGTCAACTTTGTTAGGAGGTCCGCATGTAAGGGTGGTCAGGTTCACAGGTTTCACCGTACTTGTGCAAATTGCCAATACATACTGTGTTTTTATTATTTTATAATTTATTTTACAATTTGAAACTGAACTTTTACAAATTTCCATGGCAAAAATGGTTTTAGTTGTAATTACTGCAGAATAACTTGTATGTTGCTGCACTCTTGAATGTGGAAGGTGATAAAGTGTCTTTCCCAATAAGAATGTACTATAAATGTTTTGTTTAGTGTCATAATTCTTTTTATTTCCTTTAAAACAGGAGCAAAAGTAACGTTTTATCATAGAAATGTCACATAGTTCTGTACAATGCCGATAGATGGCAGCACAGCGCTAGAGTACTGTCTCATCAGCATGATAAAGTGGGCCCACACAAAACCGGCTTCCCATTGGCTAGATTTTAAAAAATTTACCGCCTTGTGCGATTCAACCAATCAGATAATTCATTTAATAATTGTTCGTTGAGCCATCCGCCAATAGATATTCGCCGTTTGAATTTACGCTACTGGCGGCCAGGTGGCGATATAGCGCATCGGTTACAGGTTAGATCTTAGCGAGTATTTTTTTCAACATAAAGTTGTCATTTAGCATGCAGCTGTCGTCTGCGATGGTGGAGTACCCATACCTGCGATTGAAATCTACAATCCTCTTCAATCAAAAATTATAAGCAGCCATCCGTACGAACTTTTGCATTTAATCGGACCAGGATAACGGTTTGGAACTGTTAGATGTTTATTTCGGAAATCCGGTAAGTGAATTTTGATTTTTGTGAAAGTTGTAATAATGTGAGTTAAGCCTAATTGTCGGCGTGGATTTGCTTTAACCGTGCTCCTTGCACTAATATTGTAACGCGTTATTGCCGATTTCCGCTGTATTTAATCATTTTACAATCGTCAGGGTATTTTCACTTTTGTTTTGCCGGTTTTATGCCATCCATCGTCAGGGTAAGTACTGCATTGTTGTTACTGTGATTTCAGGAAATTTCAATGAAATGAAATATGATCTGTTTTTTTTCCTTCAGAAAACTACATCTTTAAAACTATTAGCTGATGAGCGAAACGTGGACAGAAGAGGTATAGAATTTGAATTTAAAATGCATGCAAATTATTTCAGTTTTCAAATGTGCTCATTTGTATTGCCCTTCTATATGCACAGAAATGTAAACACAATTTGGATTTTCTTGTCAAGAAAATTAAAAAGAAATAACTGATTTAATAAAAGTAGATATTTCATTTTCGAACGGTCTGGTACAATATTTTGTGCACCAAATTGAATTTTTCCTAATCCCAAAAAATAATTGTGGTATTAAATAATACAAACAAGAGTCATTTAAAGCGGAACCATATATTGATGATAAGTTTTGATTTATTTTGAAGTTTTAGAAATTTAGATTGCCAATAAGTGCTGGTCTATTGTCTGTGTAAATGAAAACAATGTAAAATTCAGCTGAATGCAAATAATGATTAAGGTTTTGTAACATTTTGGCATTCTGCGCATATGGAAGGGCTATTTTTAACCTTGCATTACAAATGGAAGTCAAAATAAAGATTTTACATCAGAGGGCACTAATGCTAGACTTTGAAAATAGGCATGTAGAACAATTGTACCACAGGAAAAATATACCTATATGGACAAACAATTATTTTAACATAAAGTGTAATTTATCATAATGTTCTTCCTTATGTCCATGTAGCACATGAAAATTATAAATGTTAGAATGACAAATTCTCTTCAATAATTCCAATAGATAAATTATGTTTTTGTATGGGCATATAACGTGACACATTTGCAAATTTTATAATTTGCATGGATTTTAAATGACAATTTTATAAATTGCCTGTCCACGTTTTGCTCGTCAGCTAATTTTTTAAAGATGTAGTTTTCTGCAAAAAATATAAGATCGTATTTCATTTTATTTAATTTTCCTGAATTCACAGTAAAAACTTTGCAGTACTCATAGGTCTGGGAACTTCGACTTTTGGTTTAAAATAATTATTGGAAAGGTGGAGTTTGGTCTAAATGGTTTGTTTTACTCTTAAATTGAATAGTTTAAGTTTGCCCCAATTTCCCAGGTCAGCCTTACCCACAATCCCCAAAAAAACTGCCAAATTTTTGAATTTTCCTGTTTTTTTTCTTTGCAAATAACTCGCAAAGTACGCTTCCAAAAGAAAACATTACCTGAATAAGAATTGTAGAGCATTAAATTCTGTGTCGATTAAATATTTCAACTTCGAAAATAGGTTGACAATTGCTTTTAAAAAGCCATGTCTAGACACAAAACACAATGAATTTTAGCAGTATATCCGCTTTTATGCTGTAAATGTACCTGTTTATTTTATGTAGGTATCAAATGAAATTGATTGTTTATCAGTTAAAAAGACAAATTCAACAAATGTATACTGAACAACAATACAACAGGTATTAATAGAAGATATTCGATGAAACATTAATGTAAATCATTAATATGAACAATAGCGTGCAGGCATTTCTCAAATAAAAGTTACTCAGATAACATTCACTAGAAATAATATTAATTACAATGTATAGGGTGTTTGGGGCTGGGAGACCAGAGTCCTTATCTGCAGTCCTTGTCCTCACAGCCCTTATCCTCATAGCCGTATTCTTGGCAATCATACTCTTGATCAGCTTCTTTAGGATCATCAGGCTCATTGATGTCAACATCTTCATCCTCATTACTGATGATCGACAGAATTTCGTCACCATCAGTAATAGAGTTCAGCCAAGAGTTTCCTTTACAGTTCTTGCAAATGGTTGTGCATTTCATGACTCTTCCAACAACTACAACCACTTTGGCAACCTTTGGCGCAATTGCAGAAAACTGAGTTTAGAAGTTCCTCCGGTGCTGCTTATAGCAGTATAAGGCCACATTTCAAAGCCTTCCAGCCCCAATTAAGTGGATTCGGAAATATGCTCGATACGAATGCTGACAAACTGTTTCCTCGGTAGGTGGTAAAGCAGCAAGATTGAATTCCTTTTTGATCAGAGACCTCCCAAACCGTTCAAACCTCTGGCTGCTTAATGATTGGTCATAACTGCCGCCATATACAGCCGTAATGAATTGCTGCCCTGCTTTTTTCACTTCATCAGCTGCAGCATCTCCTTTGAAAACCTTAGCTATGCCTTGCAACCTTTCATCCTTCTCCAGCAGCTTGACAAACTTGAGTTTCCCTTGCCGGAAAAATGATGAGGTGTAGCATTAAGGAATAAAATATTTCCTTTCACAGATTGTGTGTGTTTGAACTACCTTGGGATGTACATCATATTAGGGTGTTTTCCTTTCCATGGCTTTAGCATGTACAGGCTGGAGGAGTTAGAGGAAGCAGTAGTCGGCGCAGTCAAGAGCACTAGGAGGTCAGTATCTTCACCCACAATAACTGCACAGTCACAGTTCTGAGTATTGTCAAGTGCGCTGTTTACAATGAATGTGTAAGCATCCTCAACAGCCTGCTTGACACAAATCTGCTCAGCCTGAAGCTTTGCAATCATTTAAGAGATAAGACGACGTTTGCTCTGTTCATTGGAGGGAAAAATGTTCTTTAGACATGGTTGTGGTCATACTCTCATTAAATTGGACAGCGGAAGATGAATTCTGATTGTTCCTGCGAAGGCGCTCAGCAGCCTTAATGTTTCTGTTGCTAACCTCCTCTGGGTATCCTTCAAAAATAATTGTAGCTTCTTGACCATAGTACATCTCATATTTAGTCACAATTGAGGAAAATGTCTTTTGTCTGTCACAAAACATGATGTAATAAAAAACTTCCATCTATGAAATGATTTGAACAGCTTTGTTCAATTTGTGTCTATCCATTGGTAATGGATTGTACAAATCGTAAAAGATGGATTTGCTTGTTTTACAGATTCCAATTGTCAAATAGTGACAAAGGAAATTGTGATGATTCAAATCCAAAATACTTTTTTAATTCTTCATGTGGTTTCATGTTTAATGATATTCGTCTTAAGGTGGATTTCCACTAACAGAGGCGCAATAGCAGCCATCCACGGTGTGTCCAGGCTAGCTGTGGCCTTTCATTTTTTCCAGAGCCCTTTCAAAGCTACTTTTACAACTGGGGTTAGTATTCTTGTTTCCACTGGAGAGCTTTGCCTCAATAGCCAGCAGTCCCAAAAAGTTGAAATAAATTCAACTGCCTGAAATGCAGCCAAGCAGTGCCGGCTGGTGTCAACTTTCTCCAGTTAAAACAACACCTGTTTTAATTGGACAGCCAGTGGTCGCCAAGCAGGATGTCACCTATATTTGGTGGAAACCAACTTGCCAGCCAGTCAGTGCCGCCCACAAATTCCGAACAGCTAAAGGACACCATTGCAACCAACAAATGCAACCGGTCAGGCGCCTCTAAACTGGACTAACTGAGCAAGGATTCACCATTGGTAGAAATCTGCCGTAAAGATTGTATCTGGGGTCAGTGGAACATCTTCATTGGGAGCACGGATGGTACACTTCATTTCTTTCAGTGACATCATTCGTTCTTTTCTTTGGAACTTCACATCACCGAAATTATTACCTATTTCATTTTAGAGATGCTGGATATTCCCCCATTAATGCAGTACTTATGGAAACAATGCAATCTCCAACAGGGAATGGATTATGAATGGTAAACCACTCCACGATTCTGTGAACATCAAACTCATCTCTAGTTATCCTTGGTATTCTTGAATCCACATGTTGACTAGTGGTAAGAAATGAGACACCACAAAACGTCTCAATTTCCTGACAAATGTCTATGAAAGTAGGCATTGTAGTTATCCATTTTGTAAGGGTACTGTCTGTAATTCCTTTACTATCAGTCAGACCACCATGTATTTTTCATGGACCTCATGAGTGTCTGCTCAATGGTAGATTTGAATTGTAACAACCATTTTAATAAATTTCATTCATGATATCACTGTTTTGCAAATAGTACAATTGTAAAATAAATAATTTTAAGGGCTTGTAATAAAAATTATCGCGGTTGCTGTGTAAATATTACGTAGTTGTCCAGATTTTTCATCTTCACAGAATTCAAAAGAAGCATAACTATTCATTATCTATTCCACGTAGTCGGATGCTCACTTTGTTGCAATTTTATGCATTGTAAAAGCGGTGATGTAGCGATACATATCCTCACCCATTCCTGTGCTATAATGCCTATATTAGAAAACGAATCAAAATACATAGCTTTATAACTACACTTGGAACACATGTGGGAAATATGATTTCGTGGACTGGAACATTAAAAGCAGAATTTGTATATATTTTTTAAACCTGTCTATGGCGGAAAATGTTAGTTTTGTACCATTTTTAAACCTGTCTATAGTGAAATATTCGATTGTTAGTTGGACCATTAACAGCATGA
>JAQIWR010001492.1:0-13607 GCA_034695945.1 Glomeris hexasticha
TGTGATCATCATGGAATGCGTGCGATTTCGAAAAACGCCAGCCCATGAAAACGCACCTTAAATAACGAACAAAACTCGCAGCAGTTCGAAAGCCGCCGCAAGCCGCTCGATCCTCAGTGCCGTTTTCAGGGCCGTTTCCATGGAAACGCTTTGGCGCTGAATTCGGTAAAACGCTAATAGCTTTTGTTTTTCAATTTTTAATCGATTTCTGCTTTAGCCAGTGTTATAAGGGACGTAATAACTACTGGAAAAAGCGATTATCAGTGTATGCTCCAAAACCATGTCAGTTCTCCTTTAACATTGGTGTAAAACTATACTAAAAATTACCTTAAAAGTAATATTGCAACAAAAAAACAAAATATTAAACTGTAATTCAAGTACTACATAAATTTCTTTATAATTTTAAAAGCTCTAATAATTTCTCTTCAAACTTTCTTTATATATACAACACAGTGTTAATACCAGCATTTAAAATTTGACTGTCCAAATTGTGCATGGCTCATTTTGTTGGTCCGTTATGAAATTTCATCTGCTTAACTGAGTAAATTCACAGCTGACTGGCTTGATAAATCAAGTGGAAAATGTACAAACATTTTACTCATTCCTACGTTACAAAAATTAAATTGGGATTGCAAATATATACACAGTACAGGTTATCCTGAAATATTATCCCAACAGACTTTATCCTTGTATCTGTGTCTATTCAACTAGTAACAGTTAATGTATTGAAAAGTAAGGTTTGATATATGATTTCACTTTTTTTACAATGAAAATGGATAACAGAAAATGAAAACCATTCAATTACATGGTGCAAAATGTTCCATTAAATGCCATGCATACATTTAATTTTATACAGTTTATAGTGTACAAAAACTGGTTGATGCACGAACAATGAATTGGAAATGGCGGCCATCTTGTCAGCATCTGCCAATCACTTCAAAGCGACCGCTGTGTCTTTAGCATGTGAAAATGCAACTCGAACCCAATGAAAAATTCCCAAAGAATACTGGGTGCATGGGGAAAAAAAACCACGTCGGGAAATTTTGACGCATTCAATAAGGTCCTCCTTGTGGGCGTGTCCGAGAATAAAGTTTCCTATAGCTGTAGAGCACGTGCAGAAAGAATATAAGGATTGTGGTGATTAGGAAGACGACACTGGAGTGAGGCACTCACACGTGCACTGCTCATGGCTCTATTCCCATTCTCAAAAACCATACACAGGCAATTTTTTCTTGTTTATGGGGTGCTGACATAGCTGGCAATTTTACAGTCATCGAGATCACGTGATCCGGTTTGCCACGAAACAAGATTGCCGACGACACCAACTCGTCATGCACTCCTTTTCAGGACATATGGAGCCCACCCTTGAAGTTTGCAATTTAAAAAAAAACGCCTTCACATCAAATTACGTTACTGAAAAAATCCCTTAAAGAATCTTAACAACTGTCTCTGAAAAACGGCTTCCTCAGAATATCCACCAATTTAATTACAGCCATGAAAACGGTTAATGAATAAGTTTTGAATTTTCATTATAGTGATCAAGTAGTATTTGTGAAAACCGGAAACCTCAAATTCGGTGCACCAATGAAATTTTTTAAACCCCATACATATTTCAGTACTACTTTGTTATATAATCAAATTAGCGCTCCCAGTTTTTTGAAAAAGCCATCATTTGCCACGGCAGTGGCTCTCAAAGTCGCCATTTTTGGAAACTTGGTCCCCACTTTATTCGGACACGGATTAATGAATTAAGATGGGATTTTCACTATTCGAACCCATTTTGCATTGCCTAATTTTGTTTTGTAACAATTTGACATTTGACCTAATTAACAGGTGACCCCCGAGTCACAAATTCATTTTTCTGCAACATTAGGCGCAGTTTAGTTACTTATGCCATGGTTGGCCTTGGGTGACCCAGCTAGGGATCACCCTTAATTAGGTCAAAGGTCAAATTGCTACAAAACTGAATTGGGCAATGCAAAAACGATTCGCATGGCGAAAACCCCATTCAAATTCATGGATTAGTTTTTGTATAAAGCCAATTAACCCAAAATGGCGATTTTGAGAGCTGTTGCCGCAGAAGGCTAACACTTTCTTTGAAAAACAAAAATGCCAAGTCACTTGTTTAAACCTATATAACAACAGGATGCATAAAGTTGAGGGAGAAAAAAATTGTACAGGAAAATTTTAAATCAAAAATTTCCGGCTTTCACAAATACTTGCTCAAGTAGGCCTACCATGCTTTAAATCGTCAATTTGTTTATAAAAAATATGATTAAATAGTCAAATTATTCTAATAATATAACAGTAGTGTCACCTAGCTACATCCTGTAGGAAACAACAGCCATTTTTTACCTGGCAGCTGGAAAATGAAGGATCCTAAACATAAATAGTATTTCAAAAATTAGAAGCCGCTGTTTTACTTTTAATGCAATTACTTATTAGATCAGTTTTGATAATGAATTTACAATTTTACATAATTTCATTGTACGATACACCAAATTAATTCCCATTTTCATGCAATTTAATATAAACTATATATTTTCCCAAAATTGTATTTTACTTGTATGGAATTTCAATTGATTAATTTAGTCGTATATCAATGTATAATTACTGGAAATATACTTCCAGCAAGTTGGTTATATGATGAATTTTACTATTGTTAAACTTCCACCATTATTCCCAATAACTATTTGTTACATTAATTTAGCAATGCCAACTTTTTCCATTGTTTATTCACAGCTGGAATGAATCCCTCCCATAACATTTGTGTCTGCGTCTATAGCAAACGCCATTTCAGGCACACCTGTATATATTTTTAAGTCACATTTTGGAGGACATCACAAAGATAAGTTGCACACATCAAAGTAAGGAGCGCCGTGGATATCACAATTATTTCAAAGTCGGCTCAAAATAAAGGCGAGAAAAATCTGACAACATTGTGAAGGACACCCATAATCATTTCTGAAGACAATGCCATAGGACAACCTGGTCAAAATATAACACCACACCCCAATGCAAGTAAAATCCCCTCTTTTCCTAAACACATTTTAAACACATTTTTTACAGAAAAACACCTGTTTAAACCAGCGTTATCTGCTGACAAAAACATCAAACTGCGGAAACTGTGTCCATAAATTATTCTGCAACTTTTACAATATAATTTCAAACCTTTAGGCGGTCCTGGTACTTTCCCTGTATATCGACCACTTTAAATTCTGATATTAAACAGCTTACAAGCGAAATTCCCTCCCTTGTTGAATTGCAGATTTATACAGCAATGAAATGATAAAAGCTCAAACTCTCTCTATACATACCCTATACACATCCACACACAGAGTAAAAGTACATATATTTGGTGTGGTGGGCCATGAACCGGTAATAAACGGTCATTTTGGCAGCAATAAAAGCTTGACCGATGGCTTGAAATGGTCATCGAGAAGGAGGACCATCGATCCGTAACAGAGCTATATATGAAACGTCAAAATTTACATCCCAGAAGATTTCAGCATCCCATCATAGATAATGCAGGCAATTTTACACTTGAATCATCTTCTAAATCTTGGAATTAAAGATATTACAGTGAGGCACAAAATTCCCAGAACATTGAACATTTCATATCTATATATTTCTACATCAGTTAATAATTATTCTGAGATCGATTACTCCATGAAAATTTGCCATTTTTAGTTTAGTAACATGACAAAATTAGGATATTTTGCTGCAATGTATACTAGGTAATTGCGCCCAGTTTATTCAATGTTGCAAGACAAATGTCACTGTTGATGTCAGAATGTGGATTGCTGTATACGTCTTGGAACGGGTTCGGATTGATGCGTATGGAGTAAGTTTTGCACATGTTGTTCATCGTTAAGGGATGCAAATCTGTATGGTTTTTGCAATGTCCAGACTGGGCTGAAATTCGGTGCATCATTGCAAAATCAAGGTTTCATGTTGCTTGTTAATAGCAATGAATTTCATTTGTCACAGAACGTCCTGTTCTTTGTTAAAGAAGACCTGACAGGGTCACCTTGGATCACGGATTTCAAAACTATTTGGTACAGGCTATCAGGTATAGTAATTGAAATTACAGAAAAAATATGAGCCCGATAGTTGTGGAATTGCAGAGATATAACCGTTAGTTGTCTCCAATACCGTTAACATCACAGTTCCACAGAAGTTCTACGCTTGTCAATCACCCTTGCAAATTCGAATGGGAGGTGTCGCATGGGCATGGCTATTTCGCCTAATTTTCCCTAATTTCGCAGAACTTCTATCGCTAATAACTTTTTTTACAAATTTTGACACAACTGTTGTTGGAATCCATGGTATTATTGACATCATATCAATAAACTGGGAACCTTTTCAGGGTATGCTCCTGAAACCGTGTCAGGTCTTCCTTAATTACTGATTGGTATGTGCAAGGTAACCATTTCTTGCTGATATAAATGCAGTGTAATCTGTGGCCATGTCATAGTTTCTGTAATGAATTATACAGGGATCTTTGCGTTCAGTGTAAATCCCATTTTTGGTAAATTTGGAGACAAACGGTGCAAGCGTTACATATGTTCAAGGTTTTGTGGTCGTTTTTCATATTTATCAAACCAGTTTTCTTTCCAAATGACAGTTGAATCCACGTCACAATCCATGTCATTTAATTGCTTTTGGGTTTTTTGATCCGTTGGCGTTCAATCGGTCATACTGTAGGAATGTAGACAATTACAGAAGTTCTTGACATTGGTTCACGCAGCAAGTACCAAGCAGCTTCTTAGCTACTCATTTCCACAGTGTTCAGGATGTCAACATTCATTTTTCTGTGCCCCATATTATACATGAAAATTATATCTAAATCTGAACTATCAACACAAAAATTAATCTGAATGCCAATAAAATTCAGGATTATAATAGATTTAACTACATTTATATCCTTTTGAGTTTACGTTGAATTGTATTTCATAGAAGGCATTCAAGTGTTACTCCAAACCAGCACTCCAAACTCGCGTGTGGCGACCTCTTTCGTCAAGCGCCTCAACTAAAGCCACTTTCATTGAACTGTTATGTTGAGGTGAATGAGCGCAAACGTGTATAGTTGAACTGACGAGGACCACCCATGACGTGAACGAAGATGATGAGGGCCTAGCGATGAAGGGCAAAGCAAGGCAAAGCCCATAGCTTTTGTCTTGGGGAGGTTTTAATAATTGAGGAATTGTGAACGGAATGTGGTCTTATCTGAGAAACAGACAGGGTTCGGGTCAAAAGCTGCCTCCAAGATCATCAAATACACAACTATAAAAAAAAAAAATACTCGTTCATTTCCAATGGTAGACGTGAAACAAGCAAACGTTTTCAGAGAACATTTGCAAAAAGCACATAACCCTCCCCCAAAACTAAAACAAGAAGCAGTATTTTCTCCTCCCATGTACCAAGAATTTAGCATTCAGTCACGCAGCAAAGTAGTCATGCACACAACAAATAATTTTCCAATGCAACAAAAAATCCAATCCATAAATCACAATGTTACCCCTCATAACATTATTACTTAGGTCATGTTAAAGTTGAAACGTCAACAGAAGTTATGAGAAAGGTTATTATTGCCGATATATTCGACCAAAATATCTTCACGTTTTATCAGTTAACATTATTATATTTTATAGAAATGTTAATAGGAACCTGTTTCAGTATACTGTACAGCGCTGTACAGGGTATAGAAAAAATAAGGAAAAAATGTACAGCAGGTGGAGCTATAAATTGCAAAATGAAATAGAGAAGTTGTAGTGATAAAATTAATATAAAACGCGTGATAATTGTCAATATAATTGCCAGTTTGCAATTTGCGTGATTTCAAACAATCACACAAGTTGATATTAGTTACGATTCTTATTCTTCTTTCAAGGTGGTACGTGGTTAATAACAACTGATTAAAGAGCTCAACTTGTTCACGGAACAAACTCTAATTTTTGCCATTGGTTCCAAGTAATAACCTGTAGGAAAAACTTGATTTGCTCACGAGGGATGGTCATTTAATTGGGTTTGACCACCCCGATAGGACATGGCAATAAAATATATCTAATCATTATAGGAAAGCTATAAGTATGTGGTACGATATTAACTTCCTTATAGAAAATCAAACTAAACATAAAAAAGAAAAATATTTATTTATCTCTATAACACAGAATGGATAGATTCCATTTATTTACTGTATTTATAAATCTAACTGAAATAGCATCAAGTTTACGAAAAACCAGATTAATGTTTTATAGAAATTTTCGAATGTAACAAATTCAAACTTTATCTAGATCAATGCAATTCTTTCAGAGTACATAATTTCCAGTACGTATATACAGTGGAATTTTCTATACAGTATACCAACTAAATTTTATTTTCCCATTTCATATATGTAAATATTTTCGATAAATGCATGCAACTTTTGAACATATATTATTATTAAGTTTATATATTATATTTAATTACAGTCAGCACTTTCATTAACATGCATACCGGTTGATTATAATTACTAGTACTGCAACTTTCCTTTTTCCTTTGTGCTTACAGAAGATATATTTAGGGTACTCGAGTTGACTGTACACAATACACAATGGTTGACAATATCGGGGATGAGATTTAAAGTACTTACTATATATTTGGCGTATTAGGATATATTGCAATATTGATTAGCGCGACTTAATATTTATCCCCTGAATGTATGCAGTAATCCAGGTTCTTGAAAGTATATATGAAAAATGACAGCATTTGCAAGGAGGGCGGAGCTTAATGAAAGGAATGCTGAGCACCTTTCATCTTTTAATACTACTTTCTTGTACGCAACTTGACATGGAGTGGGTAATATAGTAGAGACCATGTATCGGTTTAATAGGGCCAATTTTGAACAGATTCATTCCCATCTCTTTTATGTGGACATGCCTGTGTGCAATTTCAAGTTGGATTTTTGATGAAAAAAGTTGAATGAAAGACTGACTGCCTTATAAGTCTCCACAGATTTCAACATCATCTTTTCGTTTGCCAAGTTATTAGATTGACAAAAATGAATGAATCGAAATTCCAAGTACAGTATATTCATTGAAATTCGCCATGCATGGAACTTCAATAAATCTAAGTCGATTTTAATCAAAATTTAAGCGCATATTTCCTTATAATCTTAATAAATTATTTATATACCTATTCATATACTATAGGAGCAGTTTTTCTATGTTTATGAAATAGTTTTTAAACCTTCAGAAATAAAGAAATCGGTACAATTAAATCAAAAATAACTATTAATAATGCAGCAAATCATTAATTATATTATTTATCAAGTGTAAAAATAATAAAAAAATAATAATGTAAATCAATATAATTTAGTATACGTAATCGGAAATTTTAGAGAAAAAATACTTACGTGAAATGTTCAAAATTGTCATTTTTACGTTTACTTAGCAGATTTGTAAATTGAACCATGCTTTGCAGGAAACGCCACCACAAAGGGGGAGCTTTTGGTAAAAACCATACACACATTTCATTAAAACTTGTACTTTAACGATACATTCCTTGAAATCTCAGCTTGGAAAAAAGATACGACATACATAGTTGCCATTATTTATTAGTCATCAGCAGAGATTTGTTGGGTGATATGGGGAAAAAAGGGAAATGATCATTCCGATTATCACACAACGCCCTACACAGTGAACCACAAACATCCGCCTATATTCACATCTATTTTCGCCCAGTTTCATTTCACATTTCACTATCGTCGATATAGCAGATTACACAATTCCCACTTGCAGCACTGATTTACGAACGATCATGAGAAAAAATCAATGCGACAAAAATCATACAGCGCAATCAATTTCCAAGGCGGACATAAAAAATATGACATCATTTCCCATGTTATCAGTGTTGAGGTCGATGACGTCACTGCATCTCCCTCCCCGTAACGGCCATCAGGCCACCAGGGGACGCGCAGCAACAAGCATAATCACAGCTGCGAAAGTTACGCAATGGAAATGGTTAAAAACTTTAACAAATATAACATTTTTAATTTATAACGAAATAGCTATAAAAATCTTAAATAAAATTATCTAGTAGTAGTAAAATTCACATATTGTAGCAAAATCGCTATTGTATAATTAAGGTCTATAATATCACTGATAATCATGCTGCAGAATTATCCATATTATATGGTTAGGTCCATTAAATCCTTTTAACTAGATCTATGTAATTCAGCCATTATTTCACCAACTACGTTAATCATGTACGAAAAAGAGTAAAATCAAAGTGTTGGAGTCGTTTTCACCATGGAGCAAATTTTATATAGTATCTTATGGGTGCCATATGGGATTCGAGGATGAAATTATAAGTAACTTCATGTGCATATTTTTGCAAATGAACGTCATCACTAAACGTCATTTTGGTATAATATATATGGCGGTGAGCTTATTGCATTCCGGTTTCGGAATTGCTTTTTCCGCCAATCTATAACATGCGATATATTCGCGCAGTCCATAAATGTCCACATGTCAAATTACGTCTCGCAGATGACAAACTTTACGCTTATTGGCTTCGTCAATCTCGGCTCGACTTACGATCACATTAGGCTCCAAGGCGAGAGAACATACTTAGTTGCATTGTTATCATCTTCCATAGCAACGTTGCCATCACAAACTACGAACTAATGACATGCTGGTGTCTCAATATTTATTAAATCCCAATTACAGTTTAGTTATATACGCCCATTTTTAAGGTTGAATATCGTCGTGATCGCACTTGATCATTCGATGGTAACGCCATCTAGCGGGTGTATGGACATCTCCAAGTAAAAACGTTCAAACCTTAAAAAATATTGTTGTAAGCTGAATTTTTCCAGTAGAAGACGCAATTTAAACCTTGGTTTATGTGACCAATTTAAGTAACAACAATATTTTATAAAGTGTGAATGTTTTTGTTTTTACTTTTAATGTCCATACCGCTCGCTAGATGGCGTTACCATCGAAAGATGTCAAGACGATATTCAACCTTAATCCTCATTATGCACCAAACTTTTCTTGTATTAATTAAGCCTCGAATTAATATGGACATTCATCAATGTCTGTATTTAATCTTCAGTAATTAAAATCATAATATTTTTTAGTATGGCAATAATCATATGACCAGATTCTAATTATCTGATTTAAATTGCCAAACCAGTTTATAATAATCCGATTCAATTACAGTAAAACCTGTGAAAGTTGACAGTTTTTTCATGCAACTGAAAAGTCTCATATATGATTTGCAAAGGGGTGACCCTGTTTAATCTATGACAACCTGCGTAACTTTATTGTTTACCACATTTTATTCTTCCCTACCTTTACAACGTGTTTAAATTGGAAACAATGAAGACCTGTTAAAATAGACCGAATTTTTTGGAACCATGAGTGGTCAACATCCACAGGTTTTACTGTAATAATCATAATTTTAGCTGAAGATTAAACGTAGTTAACATTCAGTTTCTTGATTTTAGTGAATATTTTAGAGGGTTCAATTTTACATATTGGAAGGTCCTAAATTCAAAGGCAGAATCGGATTACCTTAAATTACAATTTGTCAATTCCAGCAACCAAAAAAAATGAGACACTTTCCTGTGTATTATTGGGGGACACTGGGTTTGCTTACTCGTGTCTAACACTATCACAAGTCACAAGTGAATCAAGTTTCATTTATCACACGTTAGCCACGGTGGTCCTAGATAATCCTTAGAGAATTCTCACGTATCAAACATTTGATCCATCATCCGACTCTAAGCAACAATGGAGAAACACCAACAAATACACATACATCCCTTTTCCCTTGATACACTAACAAATTTCAGAAAAGTAAAAATTCGCACCCTCATTTCCACCAATAATTAATTATATGTAAACAATACACCATGAAACGAATACAAACGAAATTGGTTTTTGATAATATTAATTGTACAGCACCATTTCCCTTTTAGTCAATCATTAAAATTTTACTCGTTAATGTATTGTAATACAGTATATGACAAACTGAACATTCCCATTGAGTCAACAAGACCGTTTAAACTTTTTACTAGATAATAAGAAACATTACCAAATCAATTATGGTGAAAACTGCAACATGATATCAAAAATTATTTTTGTAGTTTACATTTAAATTCGTAAAACGTGACAGTAAAAATCTACTGAATTATTTAGTTAAATACCTACAGTATAGAAGTTTTGATTACTTAAAATTCATGTTAGGAGGTTTCAATATACGATGCAAAGATGTAAAAAGTCACTTGTAAGCATTAAATATTTTAAATTATAAATGCAATACCGGAAATAACGACGAATATTGCAGCATTTCTCATTAAACAAACTGCTGCTTCATTTGCCGTTTCATTTGCTAAGTCTGCAAAAAAAATCACATCATTTTCACTTTTACTGTCCCTACAAGTAAGGTTAAACTGATAAACAAGTACCACATTAATTAACTTCCACAGAATCGAACGCAGTCTTTTTTATGGGCCTCAAAGTTTCCCTCCTGGAAAAGTATCATTAAAAATAGTCATTAATTCGTCGATGCAGAATACGGCCCCAAAGCTATATTAATGCAATCCACCAATGGGGAAAGAGATTAGGTACAGGAGTAAAAAAATATGACTTAAAACACCCTTTGGTGACGACGAAGGAAATGTGTCATTAGAGCTGAAAACGAGCTTTCTTTGTTGAAAATAGCCATTTTACGGTCTGCGATCTCCACTTGAGATCTGCCTTTCAGTGGCCCTTATAACCGAAACGACCTTAAAAACCACTTTTCCTCATGTGACGTATATACCCCAGTGAAACTCCATGCTTATCAACTTCTATTCCTCAACAATTCTATATTTTCATCTAAAATTCAGCAAAACTATTACATTTTATTCAAGTAAAGAGCAACAAAATGGCCGATTATTGGTCAAGCACATTTATGGTCCATAGCATATTACCTATATTGCTCACAATAACCAGATATTAATAGCAAGACATAAAGGACATCGAAATGGTAGTATCGAAACTGATAATTGGTCAGATTTATGTAACCTGTGATCAACATCTTTGAGAAATCCATAAACATCAATGTACGTCATTAGATAAATTGCTTAAATTTGTCATTCACAGGTTCCCGTTATTCATGCTTAGTCGACTGGTCACAAAATTACCAACTGCGATCGAAACAAACATACTTGATCACGTATTTGATCTCCATCTATCCACTCTCAATAAATTCGTTCATCATTATATACAGGTTTGCAAGAAGTCAATCGCCAATCTATTTAAGCATGTGAAAGCAAAATTCCTTCCGAGTGAATCACAGCAACAAATTACTTTTCAATCAAGATGCCACCCCCATACGTATATGCTCTTATAATGAAAAGCATCATTATTGCATGCAGGTCTGCAATATGGCTATATACTCTGCTATTTCATCATCAGGGTTAAATTCAGCGAGATCAAGCACAAGTGGCATATTAATTGCAAAAATATACTTTCGATCTTGTTTCATTTACTAAAAAACATACATTTTTAATTTGTAATCACGTTAATTAACATTCCAATTCGACAATTCCAGTCATAGCCTTCAGTTTGCAAAAGGCATTACTTATTATATCAACAGTTTTCTTTTTCTAAAAATGGAGCACAATAAATAAACAGAATTCATATTTTATATAAAAAATTTCGATTTGCAAAATAAAGTTATATATATATATAATAACAAATAAAAATGTATGGAGTAGCATTTTCCATGCTTTGTACAAATTGTTGCTTTTGTAACATTTATCCATCAAATCAGTTATCTATTCAAAAAACAAACTACATGCACAAGGTTAAACAAAGTTGGAACAGGGGTCATATTACATTAAAAATCTGTAATAATATAAAGCATCGTAAAAAAAACTCTCAAGGTGTGTATTTTCGAACATAATTCCGATTTAATTCTGAAAACAAAATCTACAAACCCAATCACAGCTAGCTGACAGAAAAATCCTCAAAAATTGTTAGTATTTCTTTATAAATTAACAATACCAGCAAAAATTTACGAGAACAGCACAGGGATGCATCAGGAATGTGATTTTGCAAATAACCGATTTTGTTCAAAATGTTCCCATTAGAACAAATGGTGAGATAGGATATAAGTATTGTGGACAAGCAACAGTAAAAATCAATGGAAATTCGGATCGATGAACGATGATATTCCTATATATGGCAAGTGGATAGTGAGTAATTCATTTGTGATTGGAGAGCTATCTAGACATGCGAGGGGGGGGGGGGTTTGGCAAAAATGGAGGAGGATAGATATAGATGGCAGCATGGGAGGGAGAATGTATTAATTACGCCCATGGCCGACACTGGCCCCAAGTCACATGACCAAAGATGGCAGTGTCTCAAACCAAGCATGCCAAAGCTCGCTCATTCGATGACTGCTTCGTGACAAATCGTCGTTGACAATGTCATCACGAGGAGCAATCCAACAGCCCTATAGTCACGTGACCAATCCCTACTCTTTATCCCTTCATACCATGATCACTCCAGTGGCAAAATAGAAAATTGCAGCTCATGTTGAGCAAATTAATAATGGACATCAGAAGACGAAATCCTGTGTGTCCTTCTCAAGAGGCCATTCATTGCGGTCGGATTAAATGGGCCAAATTTGACTTATGGTGACGTCATCCAGCAGGAGGAGGTGCTAACCACACCATACCTTTTGTACACATTGCCACTAATACTTACTTAGATGACAACGTGGATGAACATGAACCCATGAACAAATCAGTAGCAAATCGGATTAATGGACATGCAATCTGCAAATAATCCTCCAATCTTTAAACTACTCCTCACGCTATAAGTTACACTTATCAATGTACTCTTGTTACTGGTCACAGATTTTGTAACCACGACTGTACCTGCTTTAGGAGGTTTGTGTTTTGGGTAGGAAAATGTCAATATATATACAAGAGCGCTTCACAGGATAAAAAAGCGATTTAATTGCTGCGGTCTTTGTAATGCAAATAAGTTTGGGTTGGAGGAAGGATTAATTGGAGGACGATCCTTGTGTCCCAAATGACGAGTTGAAAGAGGGGGTAAAAGACGATGACGTGACGTCATCACAGGCCGGATTAATAACCGAGTAAACGTGTACTACGTACGCAAAATACATTATACAGATGATGGCTGCAGGGATGCAAAATAATGAGCGCATCATTGGGCATTTTCATCACGAACCCCCACCCCACTTTCCACATTTTGACCGTCAAAACAGCAAACAAATTCAAATTAAGTTTTCAATTCAATCTCCTGATGACAAGACGCATTTAGCCGAGTCGAGACAATAGCAAACATGTATCCTGGCCATTCATTACATGACACAGTGTAATATTCAATAACGTTGCATGCATTATTTAAATTTATCTACAACTATGTATATATTTAATAACATTATAATGTAATACATACTTTTCTGTGAAACCCTGCCGGTGTACAGTTGAATCTGCAAGACAAATATTTACATTAGGCCAAAAAAAAAATAGTTTTGGTTGGCGTAACGGAGCCAAAAAAAATAGGGTCGGTAGGTCGGATTTTTATTTTATTTTT
>JAQIWR010001493.1:0-13603 GCA_034695945.1 Glomeris hexasticha
GGTGGATTTCCAGCGGCGTTCCGTTGACAGACTCGGACCGGTTCTCGGAGGGTTCCATGGCCTTCTCCTCAGAGACCGAGCTTTTTCACGATGTTCGTGACCTTTTCCTCGAGCGTCGCCTTGGTGAACGGTTTGACGAGTTTCTTCTAATGTACCAGAAGGATCATGCTCGATTTCCCACACCGGGTCAATGCGCACGATCGCCTTCGCCTAAACCGGAACCGGTGGCCGCTGTTAACCCTCGCATTGCGATCGTCCATCGTACTGTGCGTTTACCGACGGACACAGATTTTGTCGCCATTGTGGACTTCATTACGGCTGCTCGAAGTGGTAACAATCTAAAACCTAACGATTGACACGAGTTTGCGCTCCTCAGGGAACTGCTACAATACCTCGACAACTTCGACCCAAAGACCTAAGGTATATATTAGCAACGCCTCCGTTCCCTAGCCATCGCTGCTATACACGGTGAGCCTACGGCCATATCTTCCTCAAAACCGAAGCTGACAACGTCGTTCGACTCTGAGGTCAAGCATGCCGTTCGTTCATATCAACGAACTCCTGCACCAACTCGAGGACCACACCAACGGGCGCCGCGTAAGAAGGCGAACCCCACAAAGAAATAGACAGGTTCGCCGCCATTTGCATTGTCGGGAAGGGCGGAGGGCGCTGGTTGCTGATCGAATCAACTTGTATGTTGTCGTCTTCGGAAGATGGCCGATCCGATAGTTCTCTGTCGCCTGTGGACTTTGCTTGTGAAAACTATTCTTGCCACCACAGTACAAGCCACAAACTCATTGCATTGTCTTCCGAAGTCTGCTATCTCCATCAGAACTCATGCCTAAAATTGTTACACCCTCATTTTTGCACATCTTATTAATTTTTTTACCACCGTTTTAGCCCTGCTCTGCTGAAAATCTATAATCAGTTCCATACATGCACAAAAACATTGGATGCGCATTTGCACAAAGTAGTTGCGCCGTTATGGTATAAACTTGCTCAGAAATCTTGCTGTCGAAAAAAATTTGTATATCTTTGACGCTTTTAAATAGAAATTTGTTGCATATCGGCAAGCCATGCCTGTCTAAAGGTAACACAAACCAAACACACAAATTGGACATTCGATCATACTCCAGGCTTCGGACAATTCTATTTGCATCTTCACTTAGCCATATTTTCGATTCCATGCAATTGAACCTCCTCAAATGATCCTTTAGAGCTTCAATTCGAATTTCCTCTTCCAGTATTTTATCATTGTATCCAGCCAGATATCACTGCACTTGGCGCCAACTTGGCAACATGTTCTTCAGATTGGCATAAATTATGGCATATTTGGAGGTTCCTAGCTACATGAACAATAGCATGGAATATTCTTGCGAAGTTTTTGAAGATTACTTCTTACAGGTTCTCTAGGAATTTTCTTGCTCTGTAAGCAACAGGTCTTGAACAAATTCTTGAACTCTGCCAATATTTGACACGGAAGATGATTTGTTCTGTAAAAGTTGGCTGACATACTGTAATCATGCAGATCCATTTTTTGTGCAACAAACTCTGAACGTGGTCTACTGTAGAAATCTAGTAAGTAACTTTGTACACACACTGTACACTTTTATAAAGATGTATTTGTTTTTGCTGTGCATGTGTCCAATCGTATGTGGGTCTACTGGTACGCCTTAGTTTGCGGTCTATTCAGTTCATCTCAGTGTGTGGTTCTGTGCATGAAGAGTCTTGTATATCACTGGTGAAATGCTTGGCAGCATAGTATAGTTGTGGACATTGATTACTGCACAACTTAAGGGGCGCCGTTTGTAAATAAATTCTTTCATCAAATTTTGTCTTGTTATGCGGGTTTGTAGTGAGTCAGGCCAATTGAATTATGGTGCATGTAAGCCAAATGCGCCGTAATCCAAATGTGGCTTACATGCCAATCCAGCCATGGATTCTTGTGCATTTGGCCTAGTGGCATGTAAGCCAAATATCGATATTTCCCTTGACATCAATTATATATCTATTATATTTCTGAACAGTGATGCTGAGCAACAGGAACGCCGTATGATGTAAGTTGCTTTCAAGTAAACCTTCATCTTTGTCAGTGAATGTTAACAAATAACCTAGAAATGCATGACATGCCACCAAATAATATGTAATTTGTTTGTCTTTAGGCCACAATTCCCTTAGTTAGAAGACAATGTAAGGATGTGAGCAACAATGGGATTTAAGAAATGATGCATCTAAATTTTACCAAAACTGCTTTTGTACGCATTCTTGGTAATTGCAGACCAACATTATACAAAATAATGTTAAAATGAGTTACACTCGGAGCGCTTCGCTTTCATATCAAATAAAGATGTGCGACATGCAATTTCTGTTGTTCGGAATTGTCATCCTGTTGCTGGCGAGGTATATATGACTGGGCATCTTGAGGATGCTGGCCATCATATTCCAAGATCACAGTTACGACATGCTCTTAGATCAGAAGAACACAGACGGACAATTGCGCCAAGGATTCAAAAGAGGAAATAATTTGTACCATGCCCTAATTTTCATTGTCTTGTGAATGGGGTACACAAACTGATACATTTTAGACTAGTTGTGCATGCAGCTATTGATGGGAATTCGTCGTGTACAATGGTATATGCTCATGCATTGTAGCACCAATAATAAATCAAAACCAGTTATGGCAATGTTCCAAAAAAGTGTGGAAGAGCATGAATTAAAGGTGAACTGACAGGGTCATACCTTATGTCACGGATTTCAAAAATATTGGGCACAGGCTATCAGGTATTCGCTTAAAAAGTAGAAGTCGGTGACACCTGGCCGCGATTTACGAACCTCTAAAAAACATTCGACTACGGCTGCGATACCGGGGAATGCAGCCTTGATTGCAGGCTGTAGCGGGCTGTAAATTTGTTTTTCGCAAGCAAACCACAACAAATGATGTGGTTCCAATTTTGTATTGCATCTTCTTTCTGTTGGCAACGTTTTTTATCGCCTACATGCCTACATAGTCCAAAATTTGAACGAATCTGATGCGAAAATCGGAGACAGCCATTGTAAACACATGGGGCAGCCCCTCTATCGGCGACATTTTCGCATGATCAACAGCGCCACCTAGATTCCGCTTTCCTCGGCAATTAATTCATTCCGATGCATGTAGGTAATTTTTACTGCCTTGTGTAGTTTTGCGTTTTTGTAATATTTAAATTAATTTTAATGTTAGATTGCTAAGAAAATGTCAATATGAAAGCATTTGGTTGTTTGGAAAACGTTTGCATGCATGGTATTTTGCAAAGTTGTTTTTGGTGTGGATGACTATTTTAAAAGTCTGGTATATTTGTAAGCAATTGGCACGGTCTAAACCTAAACATATGGGCCCAATCACTCGTCAAATAGACTTGGATTTCAAAATTTGATCACAGATTTTCAGTACGAGGAAATAAAAGCCTGCCTCTAATGGAAGCTAGGTTTCTATAAGAAGCCTGGTTTGAAAATCCAAAATTTGAACATATAAGCGCGGTATTATATTTGGAAATTTACGGTAAGTGAGGTTATATACAATTGTAGAGTGAAAAAGAAATTTAACTCCGTGTTTTGCTTCAAGTGCATGACACAGAACAATCGAAGGAAAGCAATGATTGCACAACATCGTTTTAACTGCTACTTTTAGCCACTCTATAGTGTTGACAATCGCCACAAAGGACTAGTCATCAATGGCCTATGAAACCATACCCCCAACTGTGAGCGAAAACGAAAGGAGGTGAAGAACGGTTGTTTGTGCGATTTGCTGTAACCACAGAAACTACAACTCGATTCTAGATCAAAAGCTGCAAAAGGACAATGCCAGAGCAATGGGAAAAAGTGCAAGCATTGTGACTAGATCCCATACGGGACACCCCGCAGAACGTAACACAAGCTTTGCCAACTCATTAGAGTCATTACTGGCCGAGTCACACATCACTGGGACACGCTTTTCAGACAAAGCCGTCTCTTTGGTGTTCGATTGGTGCAAGTTGATCTCACCAAGTCACCCTGCACCACAGGGATCCATCCGTGATCGGGGTTTATTGTTGGTAGTTGCGAGCTATTAAAGGCCTGCTTTTCAACTGCTGTGGTGGCAGATGGTTATAAAAAAAATTACCACTATACAGACAAAGGTGACACCCCCATTCAGTATCATCTACTTTTTATGGAGTACAGTCAAGGGTGGACTTATTCTGGGTGACCATAATAGAAGTTCGGTTACAGTCAAATTCATAGAAAACATAAAACATTAGTTACATCCGTCATTTCCACGTTCATTCAATATTACAAAGGTGTGAGCCCTACAGGGGAGGGGGACTAAAAAATTGGATATTGTATCATTCATTCTATTTGCATTCAATAGGGAAACCTAACCACCACAAGGGCGCTGCTGAGCTATCTAGGTAATGGAATTGCAGTTCCATATTGATAAATTGTATCGTGACAAAATCACCACCAGGTGCCAGCAGCACTTTTATAAGTACAATCCCCTAATTTGCATGTATTTACTTTTGTATGCTAATGCATGATTAAATATAGGATTGAGAACTCAAAATATCTACATAGGTGTAATTCATTAAATAAAAGCAAAACAATTATTATTTTATAATTATGAAAATTGTCAATATGGATCCACCTGAATTACATAAGTATACTGTATATTTAATATTGCAAATCCTGATATTTGTAGGAATATCAAAGAAGAAAATAGGAAGTCTGTTTCAAAATGTTGATATATAGAGACCCTGAAATATACTTAGACAACACTTCGATTTATGGAATGGGTTGGCATTTGAGGTTGTGGATTTGTAAATGGTTGGTTGAGTGCTTCAACACTGAACTGCAAAATTTTTTAATGCTGACATGACCAAAAGAGTTTAGCCATGAACTTGTCTGACATTTTTATTGTATTATACATCAGTTAATGCATGCTGTATATGGCCCTATATTGAAGACAAAAAACCACGCAGCAAACCAACTTAATGCACTTCTCTTTTGAAATACAATTAGATTTAATTGAGGTTACAATCACTTAAATGATACGGAATGGTACCTGAAAAATTGGGTCAAGTAATCCCACATCAAAGTAACAAGCGATCCTATATACGTATATACAATTTGCGCCTGCTTCACATTTTATATAGTCAGGAAAAATTAAAACAAGGAGCCGAGTACGTGAAATACTACGTATATTGCATGCTTGCGTAAACATATCTGCATTTTCGCACCCTTCCCTGCATCTATCACAATTGCAGAGCTCAGTGACAATTCTGTGACCGCGTTTTTGTTAGGCCATCAAGAGTGCACCAATTGAATTAAACTATGCATCTATAACAGATGCTGTATCGAAATTTCGAGTACACACATGGTAAAGTTTACGAGCACTAAAACAATTTTGTGACTTACTCTGTGTGTATATTCCGACTCATGTGCGTGCACTTTAAAAACTGTTCTTCATAGAAGCGTTTGCGGTTTTTGCTTTTTATGGTTTCACAAAAGCCACGAAATAAGTTTTTGCTACTGTTCTTAACTATGAATTCGCCTTAGGTATATTAATGCAATCTCGGGAATATGTAGTAATTGTGGTTTCTTAGCCTTGAAGAAACCTGTAATAGAACCATTTGAGCGTTCTTGTACAATGTCATATATTATCAAATCACTTTCGACAAAAGACGATTAACCGGGGGATTACCAAGAAGAAGCTAAATGTGGGGTGTTACATATCTATGGCCACAAAACTTGGTTTGATTCTGCTGAGAAACTATAATTTTTGAGATTGTGGGCAGTACCTTAAACTTCACTCGGAACCCTATACTTATCGCGTTATTGCTAAGCGAGATGAATTTCCCTCTATAGACAAGTTTTCAAAGTGACATAAATGGTTTGTGCCATGGGTAGGCCATGCATGACCAGGTTCCCTTTCACACGTTTCGCATAATCCTTAATGCGGTTTACGAGCAACAGTTAATGCATCCTGAACAGCAAGTGACGCGAGAAAGGTTGTAACTGCATGTGGTGTATGATCAGAAAATATCCATAAGTCGTCATGCTGACACCATAAAACAGAAAAAGCATGGAAAGCGTCGGAGGTCTGCCAATTTGGCTTAATTGGAGAGGCAGCGCCTTGGAGCGATGTTCCTCTCTAAAAATGCCCCCCACCTTTCCCCCGGCGGTAAATCAGCAGAAGCTCCTCATGTGGAAACAAGCCTAGCCATCTTGCTGGATGAGTAAGTCGTCAAAGGAGCGAAATTTACAAGCGCAAAGTGGTCAGGTCCGTGTTTAAGAAGGATAACGAGTCGTTTGGTGGAGACATAACCCCACTTTCACCTCATAGGAACCCCTAAACTAAAGCTTCCCTTGAAAATTGTGTCGCAGGTGTTTGCGGTTCCTCGCACGCGATCCACAACACTATAGACTTCCAACTCTGATATGAAGTATTAACGAACTGAAAAAAGAGAGACAAATATGTATGAGCCGATCGTAAAGAGCAGGAAATATATATTAAGTTTAATGTGCTCTGCAAGTCGCTAGGTAACGAGTTTCGTTTCTTAATGAGGATCCAGTCAGATATAGACATCCCTATAAATGGTTTTACCTCTTAATTATAAATGCTATTACTCAGTATCAACATAAAACCCCCACTTTAAATAATAATTATTCTAAAGTGTATAGATTGTGCTTACATTAAAACCTTATCATAAAGGACCCTTCCCAGCAAAGGCAGTATAACATTAGAAGGGGGCTCAATATATAGTATAGATTTTCTCATGAAGTCTAAGTGTTTTGTCATCTTGATGCATGTTGGGCAATACGAAACCACATGCATGATTATATTTGCACACTTTCGGTACTGAATTGGGTCTATGCATTCTTAAATTGATTTTGAACTTGCAATGGCATTTTGATATTCAGATTTGCAATTTCATGCAAAGTTTACCAGAGACAATGTCACACAACAACAACTGGCAAGTTGCTTTAATTACTGATATGTAATAGGCTACACAAAAAGATTTGAATCTGATTTTATTGAAAATAAGATTATACATGCATGGAAATTTTAATCCATTAACTCACAAGTTATTCTCCTTAAGGTATTACCTCGCCCACAAACACAGTGGGAATCAACCAATACCAGAGAAATTAAGGCAATACATGCATGTTTCGGCCTTCTGGCCTCGTCAGTTGCCTGTTAAAACCCAATGTATTAATTGTCAGTTCTGGGATTTGATCCCATGCACAACCTCGGCTGGTCGTCAGAAGAATGTGGTCAAAAACACTCAGCCACTGACACATTGGTATATGCCAATCTCTGGATAGAGTTAATAATATGGGAGTGTTGCCCTTAAGCTATGGCTGCGCCTCCTAACTATTCACTTCGTAAGATAATAAGATTATCTTAAAAGAACACTTTTTCCTATATGAGAGGCATTGAGAATAAGATTTATGTAAAGGTTCCATTCACTCACTGTACGTCACAGAAAGAATAACTTTAACTTTATAATTGTGTTGAAAAGTTGGATGAAAACTATCATCAATATCCTGCACAGTATTAATAATATGCCACAGTTTTTATGGCAATTCCATATCAACATTTGGACCAGCAAATAATCATCACCGAAACAGCAGCTGACAAAACGTTTATTGCGATACAATTAATTGCACCGAACCCTACCTTAAAAGCCACAAACTGAAACTTAACCTACCTATCAGTTTGTTACATCAGAGCAGGAAAACCAGAGATAAACATTTTGGAAGAGGAAGGAAGAAAAAAAAAGGCTGCATCAGCCTCCCAAGATGGCTGCCAATATGAGACTTTCCGCCGAGAGGCGTTCTAAAAGACGACTGCAAGTAGAAGTGGCGTATAAAACTCGTGAGAAATCCGTATGTCGGACTGTAAAGACAACAGGGTGTGGCCCACCTGCCGTCACCCCCTGCGGAGATTAATCTCCTGTCGACGTCCGTCCCTTGATGGGATCACGATTGTGAACCCTCTAAAACCCCTAAAGACAACTAGCAGAGAGGAGGGAGATAGGGGACAGGAGCAATATATGGCACACAAGCCAACCTAGTGTGGTTTACCCAGTAGAGCACCTTGAACTCTTAACTCATGCTGTCCCAACCCAACGAGTCATATCGGCCAATTTTGAAGTTCAAAACTAACGCCCATGCATTCAGTAGTAAACTCGTAGAAGCATTTCTGAACATGACATTGATCAATAAGCTGCAACAAACGTGCTTTACCCTAGGTATACTTTATATATATATGTAGTCAAAACTCATGATGCACACAAAACTGCACACACCCTGATTTTAATTATGATAAATATGTCTGCATGAATGGTTTATGAAAGCAGGTACTGGTAGGCTTAGATGTGTAACTGGTGTTAGTGCTTATGTACAGTATAGCTTACTTACAATACAAAAGTTGTTATTTTGCTTGCTGGTGAGTTTTGCGCGACACATTATTAGTTTTGATTATGAAGGTACAGAATTCCTGCCACGAGTTTGTAGAGGGTTCAAAATGACACATCTACACTTCTTCGCAGACCTTTTTTGCACAGCAAACTATATTTTTGAAACGTTACGTTCTCGCTCATTTTTGCTGCAGTATTTATGTAAGATTTACTGTACCATTTCAAATGAATTGTGTAGCCAATTACGTTTACATATTGTGCAACAAACTGTGAAGAATAAACTAGCATGAACCTCCAAATAGAAAATGCACGACACAAGCCCATTTCTCTAGGTGGTCCAGTCTCGCTTATCTACAACTCCCCCACCACCCAAACAACTCCTCCAAACCCTGTTCCAAAGCATTCACATCTATACTGTACGTGCACTGTATTTATCTGTACAACATTATGCAAAGTGGAACTTTTTGTCAAAACGGTCCAAGTACAGTGACTCAATAGTTTATAACAGGAGAATTCGTTACAAAGATGCATTTTGATAGAATTTGATTCATATATTCTATGGATAATTTATACTTTATTTTATAAAGACCATAGAAACATTTCTGTTTACGTATATATACAGGGTGTTCATAAAGTCTCTTGCACCTTCGAATAAGTTTGGAACAGTAAGAGGTATTCACAAATGGCCGATTTCATTGTCCTGCGCAAATACCGTGGGGCTCTCTGGATAAGTAACCATTTGTGACCTTAAGTGGAATATTCAAGGTCATCGATGTTCCAATTTGGAAACTAAACATGTGAATTGATCACACCCATGCAATGTTGTAGCTCACAGTATTTGTAACAGCTTAGGCCAATTTGCAAGTGTTTCCGACAGACATATGATTTTTAATTGACATTTTCGTGTAAAGGCGGCCCCAGACTGTGCGAATTTAAGCGGCAGCAGCGAGCACGAACGGAAGTAAATTGCTCGTGCTCGCTAAATTTGTGCACTGGGGGGAGCGAGCAAAGCGGAAGTGAACGTGTTGCCTGGTGTTGGCGTTTGCGCTCGCCGACGCTCCACCCGGAGTCGGTACGATCAAAGGGATTCGCGCGAACGGCGCTGTCTCCATCGGTAGAGCTGTGAGCAACCTTGCCCAAACCTTGCAGCAATATCGCGAGCACGTTCTGGCGAATCTGCTCGCCATCTGCTCGCCATCTGCTCGCTTCCTGAACAAAATTCGCTGCTGCTGCTCGCTGCTGCCGCTAAATTCGCACAGTCTGGGGCCGCCTTTACATGGCACCTTCGCGTGTTTACAGTTACTATCTCGGAAACCATTCAACTTACAAGGGTGGAGCAAATTAGAAAAGTGTAGCGCATGTGTGTTTCAGTAAGTGACACGATGTATCAAGCATTTTAAATGTGTATCTGATTTGTGACCATTTTATTTACATAGCAGCGCTGCAAGAACGGCGTACACTGCAGGAGAGCCAAAGTACATTTGTAATTGCTTGCTGTCATACTGTCATGATGATCCACATTTCACTAAAAATGCAATGTGGACAGATGAATGCCAATATTCACGGGATTGAGTGGTTAACACATAATGCTCATTATTGGGCGCAAGAGAATGCATGGTAGGTGTGACACATGGCAAACTAAGTGAATTGAAGGATCAAGTGACACAATTATTGGACCAGTATTTTTGAAGGCTTACTGATAAGACATTGATCGCTACCAAACATTGATACTACAAGTTGTGGTTGAAGAACATACGGACAGCTTGCCATTTGCACAAGCAAGCTGAATGAACATAGTTCCAACTGGATGGAGCTGCACCACATTTTGCATCAAACACAAGGCAGTGCTTAAATGCAACGTTTGTTGAAAAGTGTATTGGACAGGGAAGTCCCAGTCAGTGGCCACCACAATTACCAGACCTTACCCCATTGGATTTTTTCTTGTGGAGACACATAAAAGATGTGGTGTACAGAACTCCACCAATGGCATTGTGTGATCTGAAAGAGCACATTATAGCAGCATGTGCCAAACTTTCACCTGCAACATTGATGGCAGTACATCGAAGAATTGCACATCGTGCTCAACTTTGTTTGGCAGCAGATGGCATTTATTTCGAATAACTGCTGTACAATTTGCATGATACATGCTGTATGCATAGTGTACAGTACGTGGTAGTATTTGTTTCAACATTACGTGTAATAATTACCGCACAATTTCACTATGCTAAATGTCTGGAACATAAACTTTTGGTGATAACATGCAGTGTATTTTCCCGCTGTTGCACCCGAGGGCTATTTATTTTACCCGCATTTACAAAACATTTTTGTTTGTACGCGATGAAATGTTGAATGCAAGTATGCTTCAACATGGGAGTGCCGGTTGACTTTCCTGCAGTGTACGCAATACTTGCTGCGCAGCATTGCAAATAAATTTGTCAAAAATAAGATATGCATTGAAAACACCTGTTTCATCGTGCCTTATACTATAACAAACTTGTGCTACACTTTTGTAATTTGCACTAACCCTGTAGGTTGAACGGTTTCCAAGATAGTAAAGTTCTGTAAACACGTGAAGGTCACCGGAAGTGTGATTTTTGTGAGGCAGCGTGAGGCAACTATTAAAGGATTGCCAAGCGTTTATTTTGCAAACCGTTGTGAGTATGGCAAAAACAATGCCACTTTGATGTGGAAGTCACATATGAGGAATCCGAAAATGACATTTAGAATGACTTTGAGTGGCGTCTTGAAGGTCATCGGTGCTCAATCTTTGAATCTGCTGCTCAATCTTCGAATCCGCTGCTCGGAATGCACATTTTCCAATTTGAAAGTTGTATATCATGACCAAAATAGCCAGAAAACACGTTTTTGTTGTAAAAAATATGAGTTGATATTGATTATATTGTAATAAAACATGCAATAGACTGCATTCTCAAAAGCTCTGGAATGTGAATGAATTGCATTGCAACATGCAAGATGCTTTGGGTTCTGGAATGTCTTTCAGCTGTGGCACTGCTAATTTGTTTTGCACATTCTAATGAAATAGTTTACAACAATTACATCAATAATTACTCATATTTCAAAAACAAAAACATATTTCCTTACTATTTGGGGCATGATCTACAACTTTCAAATTGGAACATGTGTATTCCGAGCAGCGGTTTCAGAGATTGAGAGCCGATGACCTTCAATACGATGTTCAAGGTCATTCTAAGTGATATTTTCGGATTCCTCACATGTGACTTCCAGATCTAAGTGGCATTCTTTTTGCCACACTCACAATGGTTTGTAAAATAAACGCTTGGCAATTCTTAGTTGCCTCACTCTGTATGCTCCCTTATTCAAAATTCATGTCCTTTATAGATGGATGCCATTTTGAACTTGTTCTGACCAATGAGCTATATGTGAGGAGGAGTGGCAACAGGAATCCAATTCGCGAAACACAGCGCAGATCAAGTATGATGTCACATGATATGGATAAATTTCGTTCCAACTCGAACATGGCGGACCAAACCATTCTACTGCCTTGACCAAACACATGTAGAATGCCTGGCAAAAACTCGAACATGGCGGCGATGGAATGCGATTTGGAATGCTGACCACGCCCACTGACTGTATTCGATACGTCCCGGTGTGCTTCGGGCGCGGAGCACGGCGTATGCCACTCCTCCTCACATTTAGCTCATTGTTCTGACAAGGAGTTAGAGTAGAAGGAGTAGAATGCTCCATGATATGCACATGATTGATGTGCTCTGGAATCCGGCTGCATTGGGATACATGTACCAATGAGCTATAATACCTTCGGTTAAGGAGGACCAACCGCCGTGTTAATTGAAGCCGGCATGCGCTTGGAGGTGTGAGTGTGGCCTATGAGCAATCCAGGGATCTACGACCCATCAGATTATTGCTTAAACTGGCATGGTCTGGCACGCGTTGCACCATCTATCGGAAAACGTGGTAACCTTCTGTGCATGTGTCCAGATCGGTCCCAATGCAATGGGCGTAATATTGTCCAATATAGTTCAAATGGCCCATTGGCCCCCATCCAATCCAAATGGTCCTAATACAGTCCAAATGGCCCATTTGTCCTAATGGAATCCAAATAACCCATTGGTCCTAAGGAAATCCAATGGGCCCATTAATTTTAAATGCATCCAAAGGGCCCATTAATTTCAAATGAATCCAAAGGGCCCATTCGTTTTAAATAAATCCAAAGGGCCCATTCGTTTTAAATAAATCCAAAGGGCCCATTCGTTTTAAATACATCCAAAGGGCCCATTCGTTTCAAATAAATCCAAAGGGCCCATGAATTTAAATGAAACCAAATGGTCCATTGGGTAAAATTGAATATGAAGGGCCCATTCATTTTAAACAAATCTAAAGGGCCCATTGGTTTTAAATGAATCCAAAAGGCCTATTGGTTTAAAATGTGTTAATCCATGTGTATAAATGAGAATGTGTTGCCGTGTTTTTCCGATGTATGGCGCTTTATGCGCCAGAAAATGGCGGCTGAGTAGGCGTGGCTACGATATACGCGCCTATTCCGTTTGGTCCTCCTTGCCGGAACGATCGAACGATTTGTGATGAACCAAGGCAGTAGAATGTGTTACAGCAAGGCAGTAGAATGTTTTACAGGCATGGACACTGGAAATAGAATGGAACAGCAGCGCCAGCTGTCGTGCGGGTGGACAATTAAAAGGCTTCAAATGCCATTGGTCGATAGCGCAGTAGGTGGAGCAAAGGACGATTACAGCATTCTACGATTCGACTTTGATTCGTTTTCGCGGTGTTCGCGTGAGAAATTAGCAAACTCGGTCGAGTGCTTTCAAATAAAACGAATAATACTTCCTTTTGCATCTTATGGTTGTTTGTTTATTGCTATGCAATGATAACACAGCTGGAGAATGCCTTCGTTGGAGCAATGAGCTGTAAATGTGAGAGGAGTGGCGACGAGTGCGTGCAGAACGATCTGTGGCTGATACGAAAAATTAGCCGTCATGTTCCTGCGAAACGCACTTGCATTTTCGCTTACATGCAACACAGTTAAAAATTTCACGTACATAGTCCATAAATTCGATAAACAGACATCGTCTATGCTAATCCTGTTAAGTATTTCACTGGATTTTTGATTTGTAGAGCAGATTCACGAAAACATTCGCGCGAACATGGCG
>JAQIWR010001494.1:0-13602 GCA_034695945.1 Glomeris hexasticha
TTGCTTTATTTGTGACTTTTCTTCAGGTAGTTAAAGTTTCAGGGTACCTTACAAAACCGTGTCAGTTCACCTTTAAATTTATTTAAGAAATTATATAAGACAATTAAAATTATTTTGGTCAAAAAGCTCTAAACAGTATATGAGGAACATTATGAAAAAATGTTAAAGTTACAGCTCTATAGGCTCAAATGCTAAATGAAATGTTCGATTGTACTCGGAAATGAAAATCACGTATAGAACAGGGTGTTTTAAAAGTGGACTGTAGTTATGAAACACCCTGTTTTTTTTCCCGCGATTTTTTTCCATGAGCTGGCATTGGACGTTTTGGGTGAAGGAGTAACAGGGAACAACAATTCGCCCACGCTTTTTGGGAGTGTTGGCAGGATCCGAAGGTGCCCCCTTATAAGTGCATCTCCTTATCGAGAAGTTTTACAAGATGTTGGGAAACGCCCCCTTAAAAATAAGAAAATAAAAAAAACGAAAAATAAGAGCCGTGCAACATTCAGTCGCCATTTGTCCACTCGGACCACCAAAGCACACTTGTTCGGATATTTTACCCTTCAATATAACTAACATCGCAAACTCAACAAACCGGGTAAGTTATATTAGTAGGTCATCTACTTTTTTAGCTCCATCCGCACTAAACAAGTTTTCAATTATTCCACCAAACGGCGCTGCAGTCGGATGGTGATATACTTTATTTCTATTTTAAAATTGATAAGCATTGATACAGTATATGTATCAAATGATAAAAAATGTATGTAATGGATTGTTCATTGATTTCAGAAACATAATTTTATGCCACTTTGATCTATGATAATGTATAGAACATACTTTCATTGTTACATATTTCCCATACAGTCAACACAATTATAGTCACTTTCTTTCTATAAAACCACATTTTGCATATAACTTGTCAGATTTTAATATTAATTATTAATATTAACTATCTTCGATATATAATAAAACACAACCTCGAACGATTCAACTGCGTTTTAACTTTTCTGAGAAAAATCCAAAAAATACTAAATCACTGCACACAGAAAATCACACAAAAACATTTTATATTTTTGTACAAATGTTAGTTGAATCGTTTTTAGAGGCTGTATTTCAATTAACAGATTGGCAATTTAGAATGACAATTAAAACATATTTATAATTTTACGATTGAAAATTTGTTTAAAGTTTGCTTACATTTTGGCAAAACAGTAGGCTTACACACATACAAATCTAAGCCTAATCAGGCTTAAATCTGCATCTGAATTAATTCAATGTAATGCATGAATAATTCCTCCATTGCATTTCTAATACAATCTCTGACTTTCCAGGTCTTCAAGTTTAGGCAACCTAGTAAATATTGTTGGAGGTTGGAGGAGGACATTGGTTGCAAGGTGATGGACGCAATGGTGGAATACAACCTTCGTCCTCGATCGTCGCGCCCCCGCACGGCCAAGCTAGACAGTCGAGCAGCAACTAGTGACCGTCGCAAAAAGGAGAAGCAGTCCATCAAGGTGCGTCCTGCACCTCTGAGCAAGTACCGTCGCAAGACTGCCAACGCCAGAGAAAGAACCCGTATGCAGGAGATCAACGCAGCCTTCGAAAGACTCCAGCAAGTGGTGCCTTCCTTCCCAGTGGCCTCATCTCAGGAGGACTTCAGCGACTCGTCCACCTCCACTTCCGGTAACAAGCAACTCACCAAGATCACCACCCTACGGCTGGCCATGAACTACATCAGGGCACTGAGTGCCATCCTCGAGGAGGACAAACACAGCACGGATGCCGAGATTGCTGCACGATGTCCACCGGCATCGCCACCGAATTGCGATGACTTTGATACCATCGATGACCTGATGAACATGCCCACTCCTTCTCCCGTTTTAGACCATGATCCTATGCTACTTTGCGAATGCACAGATGATGACATCCAAGTCGATAGGCCTACTGTTCAAGCGCAAGACACCCAACTGGAAGCACAAGGGCTTCTGTCACCGACAGACCCAAATTGTCATTTCGACTTTTTACTGACACCAGACGACACATGAGGAGATTGTATGTCAGTTCCAAAAAGTTACTAGGTCCATTTCAACGCGGGAAACCTGCTGCAAGTGGTTCTTTACCCTCTGTACAAATGTGAATGCCCTTGTTCCCCGTTGGCTTCACTCTTCCGATCACCTTCATCTTGGTCTCAAATAATAGGTCATCGACTTCTGAACCTATTCCAAAAAGTGTGACCTACTTCCTGTAGCTGCAGAGGACCATATCATAGCCTTGCAACTTGCTTGCAACTATTTCTTGAACCATATGATGGCTTCGTTCATGCAACCGTCTCCTATTGGTCTCACAACAAAGGTCCTCATCTTCGGCATCCATTGCAAAGGGTTTAACTGCACGAGGGACACGAATGCTCTCAAATTGTCCTTTGCATCTTGGCTTTAAACAACACGTGGTCAATCTGGGAATCCATTTCAACAAGTGCTTACATTCCCTGATGATTTAGACACATTGGGTTTTGCAAAAACTTGTATACCACGTTTGCGCTTGAACTTTTATATTCTTATAAATGTACGCCAATGTACATTCCCCTAAAGATATATCTGATGTCGTGCAGAAATAAACAGAGTGAATTTGCATAATAATTCACGGACTACTTCTAAAATACAGTCATATATCACAGTCGTATATCTGCGAAAATCAAATTCATTAGTTGCGACTTACGCCCATGTAGTATGAAAAGGTAGAGGAAATCGCCATAACAGGGGCGTAATTCAATCCCGCCTATACAACATAATCTTCCCATATAACGCCCCAACAATGATTTCACACTTTGCCATCAGTTCAGAATATGGGCATTTCAATGGACTCGTTCAGATGCATTAATTGCGACCAATTCCGATGAATTGGTGCAAAAGCGAATTATACTCGATGGAGGGATGTGGCATATTTTTGCATTAAAAAAGTGCATTAGTTGAATTCACATATTATAAAAATAAAGGCCATTAAGGCGTCACCCAAAGCAAAAAAAAGCCCTCTTTCTTGAACCCAATAATGGGTGTGTGTGCTTATTTGGCATCAGAGTGATGGGTGGAGTTGGTTAGAACTTGGTGGATAAAGAGTGAATGTGTATGATGGCCCTGGTACTTAGAAGGGACACAAACACACACACTTCTAGGTAATTTAGTAGGTACCCATCACAATATATAGGTAGATGCGAGGGTATCCTTGTTACTTATATACTTGTCATCCTCTGGGCCCTCGAGCATGCAAACAACTTATCACCAAGCTAATATTTGCCAGTAATACTTCTAAACTCATCACCTAGCCCCATTTTATCTTCACTCAAGCCTACTTGCATAAGTTTTCCACCTTCTTTCCTTCTTTCTTTCTTTACTTTACCTTTGCAATGGTCTAATTGAATTTCGAAATGTGGCCATTCTCATGGGCGTTTCCAACTTTACGACAACAATACATCACAGTGGGGTTAACACGAGGTCACAGAAGCAGCCCATGACATTTTTTGGAAAGAAATACATGGAAACCTGACCAGCAGATTAAATATACCTTGAAATTAAGAATCTTTTCTTGTTTTTTCTTTTCTTTAATTTTGTCTAGGACATAAACTTCTTCCCACCTGCAGATATTGCTACATACTAATTGGTGGATTAATTAATGGCGTAGTCAAGGTGCAAAGAGGTGTGGTCCGCAACAAATCACAATATAAAAGAAAATAACAATAAGGTTGGTCAAATTGCGGATATGCAACATAAAAATAATAGTCATTAGAAAATAATTATCCGTATAGTACTCTTACCTACCATTTCCAGTTGAAAACTGAGTTCATCCTTCAACGAATAATGTAAAACGACCGTCGAGTCGTGCCAAGAGCCAAATACGATATCTGCCATATAATGAGAACAAAAGAAACCAGAAACATTGTTGCATGACAAGTTTTTCCCCAGAACATTCGATGAATGCGAAAATTTATTTTCGTTCCAACCTGCGTGACGTCATACTTGAAAATACGCTAAAACTTCGCATAATAACTCCTCTATCTGCCATCAGATGCGTCAAAAACCACCAAAACCCTTCAACAATTGCCATTAATTTTCAACTTCAAAAATTGCACAACAAATACGCATTGCCGCGCAGTTCACGGCAACACTTCTTGGCGCGATCGAACGAGGAAGTGTTGCCAATTCCTCGCAAAATTCCCCGTGCACACATCTTAGTCCAAGCACGGACAAAGAGAAATACAGAATATTGTGGATGCATGGTGGATGTATAATTACTTAGTTTACAGAGATTCCTACGAAACTGGTGTGCAAACTGTAATCGATAATCCACGTGACCGGAAACTGTATTAGTACATAATTCACTGTTAATCGATTCATTAATAAAAACGGTTTAATATTACTCTGCTGCAACCCTTTACAGAAAAATACTGCAGTTTGTGCAATTTAATGGTGCTTTTTACGTTTTTATGAATGAAAAGTACCATTAAATTGCACAAACTGCAGTATTTTTTCTGTAAGGGAAAGACCGTATTACCTCGAATATACATATATAATTAATTATTCCTTGTTATATCTATGTATTAATTCTCCTTGTTCAAATGAACAGTGGGATATAAATTATATAGTTAAAAATTCAAAATTTATCCATCAGTATATACTACTCCCATAATTAAACAATACTACACCTTAATATATTTTCAAGGTAATACAGTATTTGTAAATTATTTTCTTTAAACTATAGTGTTCTTGCATTGCCACATAGTAATATACTCTCATGCAAGTTGTCAAAATGGTTGACAGCACAAACACTGGTTCATTTGTGTCCCAGGTACCTAACATGGTACAGTGAAGTATAAATTAGTTCAACTTGATAGCATTAAATTGTGTAAGAAGTTTGGCAATTAAATAATTGAGTTATAATTGAATTTGTTGCATACAAGTTTTGCACCATTAATTGTGTTAAGAAAGTTGTGCACAAGATGTTGGTTCATTTTGCACAATTTCTTATTTTTCTTCAAAAACATCTTGAAAATTGACATTATTATTGCAATACATATTTCACACATATCAATGGGTCTTCAACTTCTGCACAATATCGGAAAAAATCATGCAGAACAATTGTATATATGGATGGTGAATAATTTCGATTTTGCATTGGGAAATTTTGCAAAATCAACTTGTGTTCCACATGTGTCTGTGTTTCCTGGGATCAATACATAATAGCACTGATATAATAGTTGGTTAACGTGACAAATATGTCCAATATGCCCAGAACTCGAGGAAGCTAGCGTGCTCCTCGAGGAAAAATGGCGGAAAATGTATCAAAATGCTGCTTATGACACCCACCAGTCAACTTCCTTTCTCCTCGAAACGTTAAATTGTGCGAATAAGATTAAAAAGAGTGAAAAATACTCCGACGGTGATGTGCAGGTGATGGTTCATCTACACTGTACACGGGATGCCGAGAAGCACGCGAGTCTACATCTACTGGAATTTACCTAACGCAAAAAGCTATTAACTTAATTACTTAACAAACGAAACTTATAAAGTATCCACCGACACATACATTTCAAAAACAATATCCTACGGGGGAAAAATTCCCTGGAATCATGGCTGCAGCCGAAGCTGCGCAACGCGGGGAGAAAAGCTACCATCTGGCCACCGGTAGGTCTTTAGGGTGAAGATGGACATCACGTGACGTACCATGGTGAACCAAAGTGGGTGGGAGAAAGTGTGGATGGGCCTGAAATGCTTGCAGGCTATCGAGGCGCCATATTGAGGGAAGAATGCCGCGAGCCGTGCCCTCGGAGTCCAGGCTCATCAGGCTCAACCGCTCACAAGATACTTAGCAATAGGTCATGGCTTCTGCTTAAGATTCGAGGAGGATGTGCCAACGACATACTTGCTCTCCTCTGCTTTCCCTCATGTCGTTCCAGTGGGCCAGTTCCTCTTCACCGCTGCTGTTCAAACCCAGCGCGAACCAACCGATCATCTCCTTGCGGCTCATGCTCCGCTTGTTGTACACGGCAACCGTCAAGGTAACTTCCGGCAATTGGAACAGTGCCACCTAACAGGATACAATATGCTATAATTATACAGTGAACCCCGTTTATAACGAACTAACGAACAGTGCTTTTGTTGTATAGATAGATGGATACTTGGAATAACAACTTGCCAACCTATAGGTGGAACTGATAATCTGGAAATGGTCCAATGATGGAACCTCTACAAATACCGTACCTGAAACATGAAGGTCTCCTTGAAAAGAGGATTAGGCTGGCCTCTGCGAATGGACGTTTTACTGCGTGCCATCTCTTGCTGATTGGATGACACAAGGGTCAACTTGACATATGTGTCTGTGGCATAAAAGAACACAAAATCAGTCAGAACAAGTACTATATAGATGGAATATTGATGGATTATTTAATACCAGGTGCTCTGTTCATGGCCAGGTTCCTAAAGTGGCTACCCTTGACCACTTCGGCCGACAGACGACCGGTGGTGCCGTTGTAAGCGAGACCTAGGAGCAGTTCCGGCACACCACCATGTTGCATGGACTGGGTGGAGCCTGTGCTATCACTTCTTGCTAAACTGGACACATCCGTGCGTGAATCCGAGCCCTTGAATACGTACACAAGCCATCAACCGGGAAATTTTAATACAGTAAATAAATTATAATGGAATCTGTTTCAGTATTGGATGTGTACCGCAAGGTTGCTGCGAGGTTCAAGAGTCAACCAATGGGTAGTTTCCCTGTCCAAATTCAAGCAGGCAAATCCCACAACACTCTCTCCGATCATTCTTTCGCGGCGCATTCGTTCGCACCCGTAAAGCCGGAACCGGACGCCCAGACTGCTCACTTCCTCTTCCGGTTCCGGCACATAACAGATGTAAGATTAGTAATCTGCTGCAATCACACTGACAAACTAAAAACGAATGCGACATCGCAAATAAATTCCAACCGGGTGTTATCCGATGAAAGAGGAAACTTTCGTCGAAGCACGGACTGCTTCCTTGACGTATCTTTGTCTTGTGCTTCTGTTTCTTCGACGGCAACAGCAGCAATCGAACCTGTCATTCCAAACAATTTTCATTAGTGCAGAAATGTTTTTTTGAAGAACTTGAGGGATTAGGGTATACCTGGACGTTATTGGCTCCTCCGCGGTCCTTGGTGGGCACATCGCGGGCCCTAAGCACGCGTACGGTCATCTTGCGTGTCGGGGCATCGTAAGCGAAGGCTGTCTCCAAGGACCCACATTTGGATATGAGTTGCTGCACGCAGCTGTCATCTACTCGGTTCAAGTCGCTCACGTCAAACAGATGTTCCTGCGCCGCAAAAGAAACACAGCGCTGCAACGCATGCAAACAACGATCCCATCACCTCACATCTTCGCAGAATTACGGAATCCACTACTTCGCACCATCCTGCACGTACTAATATTATAACGTACACCACTCTTAATTCTAATATTACAAACCTCATGTTCATCGAGCGATGTTCGAAATGCACACAGTATGGACTTGTCAGTACCGGCTTGAACTTCCTGTTCGGAGCGTCCGAAAGTTGCACGGTCTACGGTCAACGGCGCACTGGGACCTTGTCTCTGGGCTTGGGGCCCTGCCCCTACCGCCCCTGGTCCCGGTCCATCGTCTGGGGTGCCAGGGCTACTGGTCTCACTCGATCCCGAAGAGGCGCTCACTCCAACTCGGCCTTTCTCAGCCAATGAGATCAGGTCTCCGGTGCTGCCATTGGCTGCCGCAGTCTTCATCATTTTCAACGCTGATTTCCCAGTGACCTTCACTCGTGTTGTGCCACTTGTTGAAGCCTTTCAAATGGCAAAAGCGGGCAAAAGTCATTGCAAATGTATAGCCAACCTCAACCTCGAACTTACTTTGGGTGGCCGTGTGGGCGTGTCCATTAACGGTAACGAAGATGGCGGCGGAGGAGGAGGAGGGTCCTGACAAGGACCCGAACCATCAGCACCCCTCCTCCCGAGGGAACTGGCAGTCTTGCGCAATCCTCCACTGTAAGAAGCAGATTGTTGAAGCCTGTAAAGCATCTCGTCATCACTGTCAGTTGAAGACTCCTGTTCCTGCTGCTCGTAATTATAAGCGTTTCCTGATGAAATTAAAATCAAATTAAAATCAATGGGCTGCGGCGTCTATTCGAAACAGCATATAGACTGCAAACCTACCAAGCTCTTTGGTTTTTGCTGCACATTCCTTCTTCCAGGGTCTTTCGTCGCAGCAGGGAAGACCCTCGGATGCGGCGAAGCACAACATCTTGTTCAGGTAGAGAAGAAAGACAACAAGCAGCACCAGGAAACCACCCACCACCCCCAAGAACGCCGTTGCCTCCACTGGAACTGAACGTTAATAATAAGTGACGTCACGCAGCAACGTCCGGGCAGGAAACCGCGTCAAAATTATTTTTTTTTTTATAATTTCCAAATCCGCATACATACATAATTGAAAAACAAATGCGATTACTGTATATTATAACGCCACCTAGCGGTCATCCCTCATAACCAGAATATCTATTCTAACTAGATAACTAACAATATTATTTTTTTTCCAAGTATTCATTTACAATTTAATGAATTTATCCGAATAAATGTAATCACCAATCGCAGTATTCTTTATCAGCTGCTTATTACTGCATACTATTACTTTATCATATCAGACAAAAACTATATTAACGCTCAATTTAAACAAATCGCATTAATATAATAGGCCAAAAAAATGAAAAATCTATTTTCAACTTTTAAATTTACAATCCAATTTTGCTGAATCCATGTGTATAAAATATACAATTACTTGAGAATGTAGTCCAATATACGTATTTCATTGTTATATTCCACTACATTCATGCATTGTACCCATTTAAAAATTAAGTTTTGAACAAAATTTAACAGCCGTGAAATGTGACGAATATCCGAATTTGTTGTGCTAGTTCTTGTAAATATTTAGAAATATCAAATTATTAAACTAACATTGTATAATGTAAATTATTTTATTTTATTCCACTACATTCATACATACATTGTATCCATTTAAAAATTAATTTTCCAACAAATGTAAACAAAAATCTGTAAATTTAACAGGGACCCTCCGTGAAATGTGACCAATATCCTTATTTATTGCGCTAGTTTCTGTAACTATTTTTTTGTAAATATTAAGAAATAACAAATTAAACTAACATTGTATATAATGTTGGATGCCAATAATTTTCGCAAATTCGATCAGCAAATAATTTCCCACCAGGGACCTGAAATGCCCAATCGATTATTTGCTAACTGTGTTAGTACTTTTCCACGAATATCGACGAGACCAAATAACGTGTTTTTGCCGAAGGCGATAAACAAATCCGAACAGGTAGTTTAACATTTTAAAATTTTACATTTAGCCCCAGTAAAAATATCGCCGGGAAAATGCGACTGGAAAATAATAAACTGCATCGCATTGCAGGGAAGCCGCACTCAGCATCAAAGGGGTCGCTTTTGTATTGCGTCTCATTTCGTCCAACAACGACACAAATTTCCCACTATATTCTCCTGGAAACCGGATTTCGTAGTGTTCAATCTACAGTGTGCACATATTGACGAATAAAATGGGGAAAAAATCGGTGAATATTGGAGAAAAATCGCAGGTTGAAACAACGTGACGTCACGTACCTGCCGCAAATTTCTCGTAAAATTTTCCGGTCCACTGATAAAAACGCACCATTTGGGGATCGTTGACCCGACACTTTTACCGCATTTCCAGCATCCATCCGAGCCAACAACGGGTTAATTTTAGAACATTTTTCCCAAGAAAATGCTACGATTTCAAAATAAACCCAACAAACCACCTGCCGACATTTTCCCCTTTTTAACGCTCCCATTTTCAAAAAGCAACAGCAAAATGCGTATCGGAAATAAATATACATCGCATCCGACATTTATTATTTAAAAAATGATTTATTGACGTCGAAAACAAGGGATGGACTTACTTTGCATCATTTTTCCACGGTTTTTCTCGACTCTCCAAATACGAAAATCGCCATTTTTCTCCGCTTTCTTGCGAGCAATGTATAGTTTTCTTGCGCGATAAAAAAAAAGACGGGGCGAATATCGCCCGAAAACTAATAAATTGCACCTGCAAACATCGACGAGCTTGATTTTTCACTCCGATGTCACTGCAAGTGCGATGATGGCTCGCAGCAATCTGGTGATTCGGTGCCTGAAAGGGTGGTAAAGCAGTGGCAGAAATTTCAGGGAACACGTCTTATAAATTGAACAGCTGTTGAACGTGCTAATGAGGTTGAGCGTAAAGAACGCGCGCAGTGCCAATCATCTCGCTTCACCCCTATGAAATAGAACGTCGCGCCGCCAAGCGTCGTGAAGAAAATGAGTTGGTTCGAACGGGAATTGTCAGAAACGTCATACGTGACGTCATCAGTAGCCTGATCAATACTGGTGGCATTTACAGGGTGATGCGCTATATTCAAAGCTCATACTTTCAAAAGAAGTTCAATAGAATCTTCCAGAACGATTGATATTAAATTTCTATGATGGAACAACACTTTAATTAATATAATATTTTACACGTTTAAAGGGAGCATCCGTTAGTTACGTCACAAAATCTTTTCATGCAGCAAGGCGGATAATAAAACTCCTTGATAATACACTGCCATCTGTTGGCCAGCTTTGCAAACCTACACAACCGCTTTGTGACCTACTTGCTATGGCAACATAGCATATACAGCGATGTAAGCTGTCGTGTCCGCACTTGTGACGTCACGCTTATTGCGTCTTGGCACTCGGAAACGCTAACCAATGCGAATCGACGTCACAACAGCGGACATCATCAGTTTCGCATCGAAATTGCAATAAATTTCATCATTTCTCACAACATCGACACCTTTTTTTTCATTTTACCAGCATGGTTGCTGCGTTCCCGGCGGTCAAACTCGGGTATTTGGCTTTCAAACAGATCAGTAAACCGTTCGCGACTCGAATTAAAGAACAGGCGAAAAGCAGTCACTTTTTCCGAACATACATTTGTATGCCACCGGCGCAGTGTAAGTAGGCTTAACGAGCAAGAAAGTTAAAATTCGGTTTGCTGCAAAAATGGTTGCTGCTTTTCCCATTGCCAAACTAGCTTATTTGCTAGTCAGGCAGGTCGGAAAACCGATTGCTACTAGAATAAAGGAAAGAGCTAGATCTAGCCACTTTTTCAGACGGAACATTTGCATTCCTCCTGCGCAGCGTAAGTTATTAATTCTCAATTTACATTCATCGATCGCATTTAATTCAGAGCATAATTAAATTTAGAACGTTCCAAAATCTGAAACCATTATATTAGTCCAAGATTGGACCTTGGATTGGACCAAGCAGCCCAGTACAAAAATTCATGCAGGATCCTGCAGGATTTTCGAACTGCAAAAATATGCTGCAGGATTTGACAGCGTTTTCTGCAGGATATTTCATGAAGAAACGTTTGCAAATTTATGCGGAATATGATTTGCAGGAATGTTTTTGCAGGACATTGCAGCAATTTCCTGCATGGCATGCTTGTATTCCTGCAAAAAACTTTCTGCAAACTTTGCAAGATCCTGCATGACTTTTTTTACTGGGAGGTGTGGACAGTAATCCACCATTTCAGCAGCTCCAATGGGTAACATATGTTGTGTACATGCAATTCATATAATAATGTTTGGTTTAATAGTGTTGTCTATCTGCTCCCATTATAATTTATAGACTTCAGAATCACCCTGTATATTTACTGTAAAGTAACGTACAGAATATGTTCTGATTTTACAGTCTACCACTGGGTGGAAGTGAACGTCAAGATGCGGATGCTGAATCTAGGAAAGCCATCCGAAGTGCCAAAGCTGAACGAGGCCATGGCCATCGAGTTAGGTGCCGAGCTTCTGGGTGAAGGCATCGTGTTCGGTGTAGCTTCTGGATGCCTCATAGCCGAATACGTACGGTCATCGAACAGGGAGCGAGAGAAGGAAGAAGCCCGCGAAGCGCGTACCGTGGAGATGGAGGGCCGCATCAGCGAACTGGAGTTGCAGTTGGCCGAGCAGCATGTCCACATCAGGGAACTTTCCCGCCAAGTTCCAAACATTTTCAGGTTCATCCCTTCGTTCGGTGGCAGTGGTGGCAGCGATGACGCGGCAAAAGCACCGTCGGCGTCAAACACCGATCGGACAGCTACTAGTGATAAAGAAAAGATTACAAATGTAACTCCTCGGCCTGATATTCTAGACAGAGCAATTGCAGATTTGAGCCAAACTGTTCGAGGGAAATGAAGTTTAGCGTGTAATAAAATTATTGTAGATATCGTGTCGGGTAGCTGCGTGTTCATCAGAAAAATCCGAAACGGAAATCGCTGTTTACGAAGTCTTCAATTATGTTCGACTGATGCAATAAATATATTTTTTGATGTAATTTGTTGCTTGTGTCGCTGTAATAATACTCTTATAATACAGTGTAATTCAAAAATCCACTTAGAAATTTCTTTTCAAATACGTATTCATTTTCATGCAAAGTGCCAAAAGAACAACTTTCAGCTAGTAATACATTAACCTTCATGGCATTGGTAACATTCATATATGGATAGTTTGCAACAATTTTATAATCCAAGCAACTGGAAAGTGTTACACCACAGCATTTTTGCCGCAATCTGGTCTTCGGATGCCGGCGAAGGTTTCCCAACACCGCATTCGCTGCAAAAATATAACTTTACTAAACCAAGCACTGCAACTCGTTCCTTCAATCGCAATCAATGTAACAATCACCTCAGATATTTGCCAGATAGTGAACTTATGTCTTTTGTCAGTGCAGCGTGAACTACCGTTTGCGCTCCTTGGTAATCCCGCATGTAAAATAGCCGTATCAAAGGCCACATTAGAATCTTCATAATGCAGTTTGAAAACAATGGGAAATCTCTGTATATATTTGTTTCAACATTGCCAGGATTGACTGCCACTGCATAAACTTCTTTACCTGAATAGCCAAAATATTAATTTTAGAATATATTACATTCCGGTACACCCATAAACTTTACACACCTTTGCCTTTGTTATGCAATTCCAGTGTGAAAAGGTTGATTGCAAGTTTACTGCAGCCGTAAGCAATCATTTTGGAATAAGTATCATTATCTGGACAACTTATTTCCTGCCATGGAATAGCATCGCGGAATCTGTGAGCTTCCGAAGACAGATTTACGATTACGCTCGGTGAACATTTCTCCAAAATCTCCATTAAAAGATAAGTCAGTAGAAAATGTCCTGAGGTGCACGTTCATACACAAAATAAACATTTGCATTTGTACTCTATGTAACCAGTCCAAGACGTTTACGGTCATAATTACCAAGGTAGTTGGTTTGAAAAACTCTTTCGAAACCGTCTTCAGTGATTGCGAATGGTGTGTAAAATACTGCAGCATTGTTGATAAGAATATCCAACTGCTTAACTTCTAAAAAGGTGATACACGTCCATGAATAAATGTTCATATTTCATAATATTAAAGGTGAACTGACACGGTTTTGTAAGGTACCCTGAAACTTTAACTACCTGAAGAAAAGTCACAAAGAAAGCAA